>MKEJ01086695.1:0-10658 GCA_001753735.1 Embelia ribes | reverse complement strand
TATTATAGGACTTTAAATATGAACAAAAAGTATAAAAAGTACACAATATATCATTTTTCTTAAATTTTGATAGCCAAATTTGTCCATTTTTTAAACTTCGATAACTATTACTGTTGTAAGTAAAACTATGGAGACCAAAAAGAATTATTGTTGAAACTATGAGAACCATTGCTATAATTATCTCTAGCAATATATTTTAAAATAAGATATTTTGATAATGGTAATATATATGTTTTATTACATACATTATTAGGATTTCATATTTTTAGAATAAAATTAGATTTTTCAAAGCAATGATAGTATTTTATCGCTAAATAGCTCCCAAACAATAACTTGACTTGACAATAATTACTTGTCTCATATTTATTCAAATTATTCGATCCCATGCCATTCATAAGAATGACAATTACCTTTGGCCTTGAGCCGGATCCCGTGTAATTTTTTTAAACCTTTACTTTTGTGAAAGTTGCTAACCATTTACATTTGATACTGTGCTTTTGATGTGATAGTTGTTCTTTCCTATTTTTAATTTTTGTATATTACATGTTACTCAAGTATGTCCATCCATAAATGTCAATTAGGTTTATGAAAAACTTGAAAAAGAACTTACTCAATATCAACAGAATTATAATTCAATCTCAAAAGGTGCGCTTAACTGAGTTGACAATTATGTAAAAAAAAAAAAAGTTCTCAAAATCATAAATAGATAGAGAAAAGCTAGTTTTGGATAACAATACCCAAATAAGTTTTAAATGGATAAGCATTTTATTTTTTATACTGAAAAGAATATTTGGGCAAAGCATGTTACCGAAATCAAATAAATACACTTAGCTACTCAGAAAGTAAGACAAATATTTTAAACTAAAATTTATTATTTTAGCTTTAATAAGGCCTTGGCCGTTGGCTCGCCTTAGGCCCCAAAATCTCTGGTCAGAGATGTCTCGCTAGAGTGTGCTTTGCAAAGGAGCGCCGGATATTAAACAAAGTGCAGTAAACCTCTCGAAAGAGAATGAATGATGACAAGGTGCATAAATTTTCCCACATTGTGTAGAACACAGTTTTAGGTAACTGAAGTATGGTTGTCACATTCCCCTCCTTTGTCTATTCGTGGAAAACAAACGGGAGCAGCCTAGGACTGGGAAATAGATCACACCATGAGGCCAAACTTGTCGATTTCACCTAAAGTAAATGTTTTGAAGTCCTCTTGGCTTCGTAACGGAGACATTAGGTCAGGGTGATCGTGACAGGTAGCGATTGCGCTCACAATTGGGAATCCAATGTCATGAAACATGACAAAGAAGCCAAATGAATGTCTTGATTCTTGGCCACAGAAGTTATTGAACACAGCTTTGGTCAACTTTGTCCTTGCATGATTGAGATTTTATTCTTACAAATGTGTAGGATAATCCCATAAATTGCCATTTAGAGTACCACATTGGATTTGTATGGGTATCAAAACAACCTTTTAATGAGCAGTATGTAGGACTTCTAAGTGGGTACTTTAAATGCTAAGCATAATTAGGAAGAGTATGAATAAATGTATTGCTTCCGCATGGACACCATCTATAACTACTTCATTTCCATGTCATAATTGGAAAAAGAAAAAAAAAAGTGCGAATTACATGAATCCTTGATATGAGCAAGTTATAAACATCAAAGTGAATCATTACATAACAGGATCTAATTGAGAAATATAGACTATAGGCAAAAAGAAAGCCACGAAAATCCATAGAAGCCAACATCAAATGCAGAGTAGAAAAGGAACATAACAAAAGAAAGGTTCCCAGTCATCAGAAGAACAAGAAAGACAGCACGACAAAAGACCATGTAATAGATGAAGGTATGGATCACTTCCAAAGCTTGCGCAAAGACATATTTTTCTCGGTGTCTTTCTTCATCACCTTAGCCACCGCCATTTCAAAATCTTCCTGGTTTACGTGGACCCTCCTCTCCCTCAATGCAAACATTCCTGCTTCAGTACAAACAGCCTGCATATAGAGAGTACATATCTATGTCGATTAATGTTACGTTGGCACTCTTTTGTCTCAACGACACTTCGTGGATTAGAGTTTCTACTATATCTAAATAATAGTTGTCAAGCTGGTAAAAGCTAACATCCACATCCGAATCCCACTTAAGAAAAAGGATGTCACTGAGAAAGGAATTCAACAGAAAAGAAGTTCGGGAAACAGAAAGAACTGTGATCCAAAAGGAACAGACCTTTAGCTCTGCACCAGATGCCCCATTCATCTTCTCTGCTATCTTTCTCAAGTCAATTCCTCTCATCAAGTTCATTTTCCTCGAGTGAATTTTCAAGATGTCAAAACGGGACTACAAACACAGAAAGAGATGAGACAAATCATCATGATGTGAAAAAGTAAGACGCTAACAAAAATCAAGAACCAACACCAAATCAATTTCATCTGCATATTGAAAGAAAATTATAAAAACAAGAGCAAATATACATATCAATCACAAAAATATCATGGGCCAAGTTTGGCATTGTTGGTGCTTTTTATTTTAAAACAAGCTCTGAGAAGTTGCTGCTTTTAAAAGAGTTAGCATCATGGTGTTGCGTAAATGAACATATCATATATGATAAAACTTGGAAGTGCTTCCATTTATTACTAAAGGCTGGAAAATACCCCAACAAAGTAGCAATTGCTAACCTGTTTGCAAGATCTACGCAGGTGGTATTCCATAATTTCCATATCAATAGCATGTGCTCTACTTATATTTTTATTAAAAATAAACCTTTACTATAAAATATAATATTCACGAGAAAGCAGAGTTTTAGATGAATTTTTTTTTCAATAATCTAGAAACATCCTTCAACTAATAAAAAAAAAAGTGCCGTGGTAACATTAAGGGTCGAAAGGATGCATTCCAACATAAGAAACTTGTTAGAGAAACACTTCCTCATTGGGATTTGGAAATAGAACCTCATAACCCTAAATGAATGAAAGAAAGCATACCTCCTCGTTGGGATTTGGAAACTCTATTTTTCTATCTATCCTTCCAGGCCTAAGAAGGGCTTGATCCAGGATGTCAATACGATTTGTCGCCATTAAAACCTATAAGAAAAGGTTTCATTTTGAGTTCTAGAGAAAACAAGTTGGCTCATCAATAAACATGTAGTCAACAAGACATAACACCCACTTTGATTTTATTAGAAGCCTCAAATCCGTCAAGTTGATTCAAAAGCTCAAGCATGGTCCGCTGCACTTCACTATCACCATTTCCAGATCCAGATTCCATTCGAGCAGATCCAATACTGTCGATTTCATCCATAAAGATGATTGATGGAGCATGTTCCCTGTGAAATATGAACAAAAAAGAAATCATGCACATACAAGAAAAAAGACATGTTCTCAGAGCCATCCAATGAAGAATGTCAAACAGACCTGGCCATAACAAAAAGCTCTCTGACCATTCGCGAGCCCTCGCCAATATACTTATGAACTAACTCTGAGCCAGAAACCCTAATAAAGGTGCAATCAGTATGATGAGCCACAGCCCTTGCCAACAGTGTTTTCCCAGTACCAGGTGGCCCATAGAGCAGAACTCCCTATAACATGAGACGAAATATGCATGTTAATGTTCTCGAAACAGAAACGCATATTAACTAAACAATATAAAAAAGCTAAACTGCAATTGTGAATCCGGAAAGTAACATATTAGGTTTTACAACTTAACGAATCAGGGAGCTTCATTTCAAGTAAGTTTTATAATTATTAACCTATATAGAGCAAAAAAAATCACCTTAGGTTGGGCTATGCCAAGACTCTCAAACAATTCTGGATGTTTGATTGGCAACTCAATGACCTGAAAAATAAAGTGAATACAAGAATGAATTAGCTCCACTCCAGCCAACCTTTCTTTTATCCAAATGGAAAACTGGCAGTGAAAGAAGTGAAAACAATAGTTCACATGGGACCAAAAGAAGATTATCCTAGCAACCATATCAGTAACCGGCAATGAGATACACATAAAAGAACATACTAGCCAGCTAGTCAACTAAGTATAATGAAAAACAAAAAATCACAATACTTTTACAAGTAAAAACCGAATCAGCAAAGAAATACCTCCTTTATCTCTTTGATTTGTTGATCAAGACCACCAATCATGTCATATGTAGAATCTGGAACTTTCTCAACCTTCATAAGATTCACCAAGGGATCTACTTTACTAGGCAAAATCAAGTGAAGCACATAACTATCATTGCGAAGAGCAACTCTGGTTGATGGAGTGAGCTTCG
Source organism: Embelia ribes (assembly GCA_001753735.1). Classification (NCBI taxonomy): domain Eukaryota; kingdom Viridiplantae; phylum Streptophyta; class Magnoliopsida; order Ericales; family Primulaceae; genus Embelia; species Embelia ribes. The sequence continues at coordinate 6,400 of MKEJ01086695.1, read as the reverse complement.
TGATATCTATGCTCTTATCAATATCAACAACATATTTGCCTTCAGGATGAACCTGTAAAGTCACCAAATATATTATCCGGCCAATTGGATTGCATTAAATTTTCAACCTTGAAAGGATATTAAAAAAATGTACAAAGAGTGAATTTAAAAAATATGTGTTCACAAATACTAAAAGGGAAGGGAAAAAAAGTTGAACAATAATAAGCATAGAGTTTAGGTAATTTCTAGAGTATCAAGAACAGTGCAAATCCAATAAAAAAGACAAACCTAATTAAATAAGAGGACAAAGGACACGTAATCCTAAGAATATGGTGCTTGTTTATAGATATAAAACTCAATGCACACATCCATACGTAATCCTTGGCAAGAGAGAGGCCAAACAAAGAGCAACCTGTCCTGCTCCAATTCAAAACTGGTATACTTTGCTTAAAATTCACAAGCAAAGTTTTTCCTAATAACCAAAAGGAAACAGTTTTAGCATCATCATATATTGTAGAACATTTTCAGGCTAGCCACCATAAAAGTTATACTATTACATTGTTCCTTTAGCAACAATCACTGATATTGCACCACCTGAGTGTAGACTTAATATTGGGCTCCAGACACCAATGTAGAGAGAGTCAAACGGTGTGCGTGTCAAGTTCCAAAAATAGGCCCATAGGCCCTTGGTTTGACCTCCCATAGTGGTCCTTAAAAAACACTTTTGGACCAGCAGAAGAAGGGAATTGACAATATCAAGGAATCATAAATGGAAAACAAGATCTAAAGCAGAAAGTTGATCAGCTATTGCAGACTAACCTTCACCAAGACTTTGGATTTCCCCATAACTTTAACCACTTCACCAACATATGAGCCAGGTTCTTGAAGCAGTTGCAGTTCTTCTTTCAACATCCTCACTGAGAAAAATAAAAAAGTCACCAATTGCGATCCAGAAAAAGATTCCAAATAGGAAATAATTTAACCTTAGCTAAGGATGTACTCGCCCTCACATTTTCTAACTACGCTACTAAAAAGGAACAAGAAAGAAAATTAAGAACCTGCAACTCCATAAGGATTGCAACATTACAACCTGATAAAAACAAGAAGCAGAAACAAAATTCCATTCCAGGTGGCCCTTCACCAAGTCATTACTTATGGACATTCTGTCCAGAACTAACACTATATGCTACTTTTCAAGCCAAGTCACCAAGACCAATTCAAAAATTTAAGTATCAGTACTTTCCAGCAAGGAATCTTAGCATGACGAAACCTAGAACAAAAGAATGCAACTCAACTCAAACACTACAAGGAAAACATTGAAACAACATCCCACAAACCCTAGGACAGGAATCAAGAAAAGTCAGCGGTAGTAATTCAACACCATTCGGAATAAAAAATCTGAAATAATTACCAAACAGTCCCTTAAGTATCGGTGCCCATCATTTGCATTCCACAGTTTCCCTTCCCACAGTAAAACTTAGTTTCTCCGAACACCACCAGAAAAGCATACAATTTAACTGAAAGCCAAAAAAAAAGGAAAATGAAAAAAAAAAAAATATATATATATATGGAGCCCTTTCTTTCTAAACAATACAAAGAAAAAAAAATACATGCTAGCAGAGCTGCCCCAATTGCAGGCTCAACATGATTTCATCAACAGGATGGTGCAAATTTCAAAATATCAAAATGACAACTAAAAACTAAAGCATATAAGTATAACCAAACGAAATGAGAGAAAAATCCGGAAATGGATTAAAAACACAAGAAGATAAAAGTGGTGAAAAAAATACAAAACAGGACAAAGTCCTCGGATTAGAAGAATTACCACTGGTTCAAATCGATTTGATCCAACCCTAATCCAAAACCAAACCAAATCAACCCAACCCACAAACCAATTAAAAATTAGGTTTCAACCCAAATCCAATCCATAATTATTTTCAACCCAACCATAATGCATTTGGTTTGGGTTTTTAGTAGATCAAACCCTCTAGCCCAAACCGATTGCCAACCCTAATCATACTAATGTTGGAACAAAAACAAGTAAACTTTCCCATCTGGTACTTTTTATCTCTAGAACTCGGCGTAACGTGGAGACTGGAGAGAAAAAGAGATGAAAAAAAATATTTGACAAAGAGATGAATGGTCGGAAGAAAATAAAAATTTAGTAGCAGCAAGGAACAGGGACTTATTGTAAACAGGTATAGCGTGGGGATAAGAGAAACCTCGTTTTTTTTCAGAAAAAGGAGACAACATAAGGAGGAAGACATGAGATACATTTAGATTGGTATCATTCTAGTCTCATTCTAAATCTACAAACTAAGAATAACCAATAATCTTCAAAACTAAAATATACATGACGATCAATCACATAAGTAAATATTATTTTTCCCCTTATAATTAAAAACTATAAAACAATAGAAATTGTAAATACGAATTAAGGGAATGTCCAGAGTGTGGTTTGGACATGCATCCACAAGTACAAAATCAGTAGATGGACACCTATCAGTGTCCTTGGCTGATCCGCTGCACAGAGCGATAAACCAACCAAAACTCTATTCAATTCTTTTCTATAACAAGAACGATAAGGAATATGGTATGTGTGCAGAAAAGGAACTGTATTGTAGTCTCTCACCTTTAAACTTCAAATGGCATTCGTGCATTGAGTTCAGGAATTTTATTTGCATAAAATGCTTGTTTGGTAATTAAAAAGCTACCAGTTTTTACTATCATTAGTCGTTTTTTTTTTATTTTCAGTGTTTGATTTTTTAGTTTTTGTTTTCTCAAAGAAAACGGGAATCATTTGATCCACTAGAAAAGGAAAAAAACTTCATAAATAAATAAGCTTAAAAGTAATTAGAAAATTAACATGCCAATATCATCGATTTCCCACGAACAAATAGCTTGCCTCGGCCAAAAAAAAATGGAAAGAAACCAAAAGCGAACACAAAGCAGTTTATAAAGCTCACTTCTCTCAATCCTTTTTGACACCCATCCGAATGTTCAAGGAAAAAAAAAGAACTGATGCTACAAATGCCATTAATGTTTTGGCGTTCAAATTTTTGAAAACGAACAAAAGCAGTAAGGATCGCCAAAAGGGACCTAATCAACTAAGACATTGTTATTTATCCATCTATTCATTTTCTTTTTTGGAGAGTGTGCCCCTATAACCAAAAAGCTTGCAATTAAAATTTAAAATAAAAACTAAAGAATCCACGTAGGCAACTCCCACCCACAGTTTATAAGGCCTCTATCTTAAACCTAGGGATTAAATTTTACGTAATGCATTCACCAACATATTTAACACTATTCAATCCCTTAAGTTTAAACCTAGGGGACCTGACACTACTTTTAAGTTTAAGGCATTTGATCAGGACATTCCTTCTATTCCCGCTTCTATTTTAGAGTTTGAACTATACGTATTCAAATTTAAAGGAAGATAACAGATACACTGGTGGGTAGAGACAGATCCAAAAGTTTTAAACTGGGCTACAAAACCTCATAATTAAAAAAAAAAAAAAAAACCTAAATGTCAAATCTTAGTACGAAACTTTTTACTGAGTAGCTTTAACCTCCTTTTATCTTTCAACCATCTAAATTTCTATCGTGTCAAGCAGCCATTTTTTATTCATCGGTGCACCCCTGCAGTCAAGGATACAGCTAAATTTGAAACAATCCATTCGATATTTGATTTCTTAAAGTTTCGTTGCATCTTTTAAGCAAAAAATTTATTATTTTCTTAATCTATGAAAGACGAAAACAACTTAAAACCTCTCATCTATTCAGGCCAAAATGGCAAAGAATAAGTTAAAAGCCGAGAAGCTACATGCAGTCAAATTTTTAAGCAAAAAATAAAAAGAAAGTTCAAGCTTAAAAGATGCAATCAAACAAGCCCTAAGTGTAAAAAAAACTTAATGCAACTTCAGCCCCTTCAAAATTTTTATGACCTTTTGTGCCCCAAAAAAAATTTAAATGGCAATTCTGCAGTGACGGGAATGCCTTATCATTTAATCACACGTATAAAACCCTTACAAAAACGGAAGAAGGGGCTGACAAACAAGCATTGAATGTGCTCCCCTAATTGGCACACATAGGATTTCTACCATTGGATTGGGTTTAGTACCGTGGGAGCCCTACTGACTAAGTGCTAGTAATCAATATAATGGTGGCTACCACTACATGAGAAAATTAACGGATCAAACTATTTGAGCATCACTTTGTCCTACAAAAACATATATGCGTGCTCAATCAGTGATAAATTATGAGTAAGAGTGCATATGCCTTAGATAAAATGGAGTTAACAAGATTTTTGGGACTAGTCCGAAGCTCCTCCTTGGGCTCAGCCGACACAGAAGCGGAGACCCCGGCGAATCGACGGACATTGCGGCGGCAGGGGAGGGGAACCACCGCCACGATCGACGGCTGCTTATTCAAAGAAGAGGACGACGACGACGAGAATTTCGGAGGCCAGAAGAGAGTAGCAGAGCTATTGGCAACAGCCATTGAAGACGGAGAGAGAGAGAGACAGAGATATAATAATAGTAATAATAATAATCTCATAAATGGCCGAAAGATTAAATGAGAAAAATGTAAAGTAGGAAGGACGGACCCACTGAGAATTAAACTGAAGGCTATTGAGCTCCCACGTTAGCATAAACGTGATCACATTTGCCAGCTATTGCACGTAAGAATAATAATTAAATTCCAAAAATAGCTATTGCACGTAATTTTTGAAGTTTTACACGGAGAGGAAAGTTATTTTAGGATATTTTTTCATATGAATAATTTATATTATTAGGTAGAGTTTGATCTAACTCTTAAATCTATTTGAATTACATTCATATGATTTGACTCACTTACCGATTTACAAATGTACCACTACTTTTTGTCAAATTCTCCCACTTGACCCCTCATCGCACATTCTCAATTTACCCGTTCCGTTAGGCTTCTCTAAAACTAATCAATTCATGTATTCCAAATTTTTTTAAATCCAATGTGCAATGCACAAAAGGAAAATAGGAGAATTGAATTTTTTTTATTATTATATTAATATACCAAAATACCAATCAAATATCGTAATTTCATTGAAACTCTTAGAAGAAAATAGATTACCTTCTCGTATGTTTATAACTTTTGTTCCTCTTAATTGCACACTTCATTGGAATTGTTACATTTATTTAATGGATACAGTTACACTGCTTTCACTGTATCCATGAATATGTTTTCTATTGATCAATTGTGTAAGGTTGCTCATTACAATTGATTTTGTTGGTCAAAATCAACTTTGAAAATAGATGAGCTAATTTGTTTCAATTGTAAGAAACCAAGTCGCATAAAAACCAAGTACTTTCATTAGCCCAAAGAAAGACAAAAAGAATATGATAGAAATTTGGGTAAATAATGTAGAAAGCTTATCTGATGTAGAAGAAGAAATTGTCAACTTTTGTTTAATGGCAAACGCTGACCACCTCGATGAGGTAAATAATCTCAATAATTGTTCTTCTTCTAAACATAAATTACAAGAAAATTTTGATGAATTATTTTAAGAATTTAAAAAGGATTGTTATAAAAACAAAGCCTTAAGAAAATTGGTCTTATCCTTATAAAATAATGTAAATGGTTTGCAAATTAAATATAAGATTTTGAAAGATAAAAATAAAAAAGTGACAAATAATTTAAAAGCAATTGATATTGAGAAAAATGATTTAAAATTGAAGAATGAAAAATTAACTTTTACTTTATTAAAATTTACAAATGGTCGAGAAATGTTGGAAAAAATTATTTCATTCCAATAATATCACGACAAAATTCAAAGTAATTCTAAAATGACTTTTACAAAAGATTTCAAAAAGAATAGTCAAGGGGATCAAAATAAATTTTTCAAGGGACCACCCAAAAGAAAGGTTTACAAGGTACCAAACTTGTCTTACACAAAAAGTGTCACGCCCCGATTTTCCTAGAAGATCTGAAGCTAGCCCCGGACTTGCTAGAAATACCGAAGGGCGAGTGCATTCTCTTTTTAAGTAAGAGAGAATAAAAATTTTATTTTATTTTGAAAACAAAAATCGGAAATCCACTTTTTCACCTATAGGCCCATCCCACATCAATAATATCATCAGAGTGTGGAAAAATAAACAATAGCAGAAGATAATAAATAAATATAAACAATCCTATTTACTAAATATAATGAGCTAACTGCTCCACAACGTCTGATAGAGAATATTACATTTCGTTATTATCCCTAATGTGGTATCCTTACTAATATGGCATCAACGAAATGTAATATTTAAGCCCCTCGTGTTGGGTTACATGATTACATGCACAGCGGAATAAACAAAAATTTAATCACGAACCCAAGCCAGGATCCATGTATTTCGATTAATGATTAGAACTAGGGTTTACGAATCTTACCAACAACGTAGTA
>MKEJ01086687.1:0-10889 GCA_001753735.1 Embelia ribes | reverse complement strand
ACATCTTCGTGCCACCCAATTGAACTTCTAAACAAAAATAATGAGACTTCCGAAGAACTTCATCTCGAATCAAATTTGGAACGAAAAGACGATTTTGGAAATGCAATCCTCCATCGTCGGAAATTGCCTATCTATCAAGACCATGCTCAGAAAGAACACAAACACGATACGCTTCAGATTCTTCATCAACTCTCTGTGCCTTTATCACACGAGTGATCAAGGTTAGTTGAACCTCAATCGTAAACAATGTCATACTTCGATTCTCCACTTCTACTACTTCCAAACTGAACTCATTCAATACGCTCAACATCTCTCATTTGTTCATAGCAAGAAAAGTAAAAGTATATTGAGTCTTATAGCTCAGTGCACTTGCTACCACATTAGCCTTCATATTGATCTAAGTACTCCATCTACCTTCTTTAATGCAAATTTAAATCATGTTGGGTAAAGGCGTACTTTAAGGATTTATGGTCGGAGAAAACATCGAATCTCTTGCCATAAAGATAGCATCATTAACACTTCAATGTGAACACCATTGCATCAAGTTTAAGATCATGCGTCGGATAGTTCTTCTCATGAATTTTCAACTATCTTGACGTATAAGCCACTACATTCCCAAATTGCATCAATACACCACCCATATTTTCCTTCGATGTATTATAATACACCGTATACCCAAGACCCCACTTCAGAATAATAAGAATTGGAGCCAAAGTCAACAAGTCATTCAACCTCAAAAAAGATTCCTCACATTTCTAGTCCTACTCGAATTTCACCCCTTACGAGTCAATTGAGTCATCGGAATGGCTAATAGTGAAAAATCTTGAATGAACCGATGGTAGTATCCCGCCAGACCCAAAAAATTCCAAATCTCGGACACAAACTTCGATCTCTCCCAATTAGTAATAGCTTCCATCTTTGAAGAATCAACTGTAATGCCTCTCTCGAAAACAACATGACTGAGAAAACAAACTTCTTTTAACCAAAATTCACATTTTGGAAACTTTAAATAGAACCTATGCTTCAGAAGAGTAGAAATAATGACATTTAAATGCTCTCGGTGTGCCTCTTTAGTAAGTGAATATATAAGGATATCGTCGATAAATACAACGATAAAATGATCAGTGTGCGGATGAAAAATCTTATTCATCAAGTCCATAAAAATTGTCGGAGCATTAGTCAACCCAAACGGCATAACAAGAAACTCGAAGTTTCTATATCGAGTACGGAAAGCCATCTTCAGTATACCATCCATCTAAACACGCAACTGATGATAACCGGAAAGAAGATCAATTGTCGAAAAGAATTTAGAATCCTGTAACTAATCAAACAAGTCATCAATTCTCAGTAAAGGATACTTATTCTTCACGGTCACATAATTCAACTTTCTATAATCTATACACATCCTCTTAGTATCGTCCTTCTTAGGCACGAACAATACTGGATCACCCTACTGTGAAGCCCTTCAACTTAAGGTTACCGTTCTGTATCTTCAACTTATCTAACTCAATTGGAGTCAAACAATACGTTGCAATTGCTATCGGTTTAGTGCCTGGAATCAAATCAATAGAAAATTCAACTTTCCTCTCGGGAGGAAGACCGCTCAAATCTTCAGGGAAAATGTCTATAAATTTACGCACTAATGGTATTGATTCCAACTCCAAAACTGACACTTCAAAAATGGAAAGACAAGCTAACATACATGCTAAACTAGTTTGCGCCTTGCACGAATAAGGAAGAGAAGATTTGCGCTCTTCTTAATAACAAATTCTAACTCCTGTAAGTGTCATTATCGACACTTTACGTTTCTCACAATCAATAGCGTCATGAAAGTGTGATAACCAATCAATGCTAATAATGATATCAAACCCCAATAGTTCAAATACCACAAAGTCATATTCGAATATATGGTTTGCTATTACTAACTCATACTTCCGACACACAGCACTAACAAGGTAAATATTCTCCGCCGGGGTATCAATATATATGGGGGTATTCAACTATTTACTGGTAACTCTAACATGTATGCAAATTGCGCAGAAATAAAAGAGCATGATGCACCCATGTCAAACAAGACATGTGCCTAAGTAGAAAGGAATGGAAGAATACCTCTTACCACAGAAGGTTCTGAAACATCTGGAGCATGCGGCATAGCATAAGAACTCGCATGAGAAGTCTGGCCCTGCTGAAATTCTCCACGATAACCACTGCTGCCCTCACTAGAAGATCCCTTTCCCTGACGAGAATAAACAGACGGAGGTACATACGACCTCCTCATCACCACCTCAGGTAGAATAAAAGATGAAGCAGCTACTCGAGAACTGCTCGAAACTATGAAACCCTTAGGACAATGTGGCTATATATGTCCCCACTACCACACCTCCTACAGATTGCGAAAGGATACACAATCTGCATGTGCCCCTTTGTGCCACATAAACGACAAATAGAAGGCAACAATAATCTCGAACAAGATGACCCTCCTAGACACAAGTGAAACACCCCGACCCCTGGATTGGTATGCTAGAAGTTAAAGAACGTGTAGGCTGAATATGCCCACCACGTGAAGGAGAAAGGAATACATCTCAGGATCTCTTCTGACTACTTCTACCTTCTATATTCGAACTTGAACTTCTACCAAAACTTCCACCTTTTGCGCTACCAACGCAACTACTCATAACTACTCCCAAATCCTAAACAGAACGGGAACCAGAAGATTGACCCAGAGGTCTAGGAGGAAGAGCATCAAGAACCTACTATCTCTCAATTAAACTCGTCTCCATCTTTATCGTTGCACTCATGCAAACCCCGAAACTACAATGCTCTTAATAACATGTTGAAGTCAGAAGTTACTCACACATAGTTCCTCCATAGAGACGAGCTCCGATGCATAATGAGAAAGGCTCGTAAATAGTATCTGATATTGCTGTACCATCAAATTTTTTTGGACAAGGCCTTGAACTCCTTCCGTTTTCTCTCCCGCAAAGTAGCTGAAAATTCTTCCTTTATAAGCGAATTTAAGAATACCACCCATGTGATATTTCCAAGGCAATGTATCTCTTCGTAACACTTCCATCACTCACCCGCTTCCCCGCTTATAAAGAATAATGCCACCGCCATCTGCAAGTCATCATCTATCATGTGAAGTATGTCGAAGATACACTCTACCCTCATAAGCCAATATTAGCCATGATTGGCTCATATTCTCTTATAAATATAGGTGGATTCATCTGCCTAAAACTCATTTGAGCTTATAAGGCCCTTGTCTTAGTACTTGGTATGGTCCCCATTCTCGTGGTTTGTGTTAAGTTATTAATAACTTCTTCCATAGCCCTCATCAGCCTATGGCCTCTACTTAAACTCCCCCAATTCCTACTTGAGCTTATGGCGGAATACGAGATCGAGTATTAAGAACCCCTTCCTCGTATCCTTCCAAACCTGCCTAGCTATTTTCTTCCAAGTTGGGAATACCCTCGGCTTCTCGAATCTTGGCTTCTCTAGCCTGATCATTTCTAGCTTCCGCTTCTTCAATATTACCGCTTCTTCAATATTACGGCCTCTAACACGACCACCCCGAGCATCAACCCCATGGCCTAGGCCACCTCGACATCTACTACTTTTTTCTCACCCATGTGTACTTCCTGTAGTCATTCTTTTTTTCACTTCACTTTATAATCAACAAAATAAAAGAAGGACATAAGTTTACTTCTCAAACACATGCCTTCACACTACGCAATGCTTTCGTAAAAAGAAAACTCCAAATCTTCTATGAATGCAACTCTTCATGTTACAACTACAACTCACGCACTAGCAAATATTACTCATGTGATACTACAACACATGGCTTAACTTCTAACAAAGAAACTACAAGTAAATAATAATGCCTACTCTCTCGGCCCTTCCTACCCTCGAGCTATCCGGTTAAGCTCTAATACCAATCTGTTGCATCCCAAAATTCCGAATGACCCGGGGTCGCAAGCTATTCCTTTTTTAAAAAAAAAGGAACGAAAAACATATACGTTTTAAAGAAAGAAAAATTAAATGGGATTTCACTTCTACATCGTTTCTTAGCTTCTCATTTATTCTACAATATTGCCTAACATCAAAGTACGCAAAGTAAATTTACACTATAACCTGTATACGACCTTTATATTGAAACAAGATAAATATAACATAGCCTACATACAATCTTTATATTATCACATAAGTAAACACCGTGTTTACAACTTCAAAAAACTATACACTATAAGACACATTTTATTGTAAATAAAATTTTAATATTTAATAAGTATATACATGAATCAAATACATATGCATTTACATAAATTATATTGAGATCAAATAATCTATTAAGGACATGTGATGTGTCATTTTAATTAAGTTGAACCATAACAACAGTTTTATTTTTATTTTAATATGTGATAACAACTAATTTAAATAAATTAACCACTAGAAGATATAATGAGATTACTCTATACTTATTTTCTTGAACAATGTGAATTGTCTCAATAGTTGATGTTGCCTATATAAATGTATAAAAAAAAATAATTAGTTGAGATTTTAATCAAGTAGTCTTAGAACTAAGATTACATATATATGCTTTGTGCTTGTAAAATATCTTCAATCCTTTATGGAACTGTATAAATCAATTTTTAGACTCTCCAAATTACATAGATGCAAGTATTTACACAAAACTAAGAATTGAATTATATAATAGTTAACGCGTCTCAAATATATATTGAAGATAATATAATGTGGGCGAGAGTATTAAATAAGTATTTAATATGTTTAAATCTATCTTTTATTAAGTTTCTAATAACAAAATTAAATTTGTAAAATATTGTGGCATTATCTTTTAAAAGTATGTTTCGTATTATATTTAAATATGTTTTTTGTTAATTTGATAATCATCAACTTAATATCTAAATATACAATAATATTAATTATATTCCAATTTTGGGCATAGCGATTTTTGATATAAAGTTATTGAATGACATTTTTGGAACAATAAGTGTATGAAGCATTTTGAGCAGTTACATTTTGAAAAAAGTAGTTAGATAAAAACAAATTACAAAGTAGTACAACATATTTATTTAAAATTTGTACAAAAATAGTTTCTTTTTCATATTTATTTTATCTCATTTTTCTATTTTTTACGCCTGCTTTTTGCACCAAATGAAGAGAATATATAGAAAAGTCAGAAAAACACATAAGTTGACGTCCTAATTATCCACCTTGCTTTGTTTCCTTCCTTTCTTTGACAAATACAAATGAATTTTGAACATAATTTCATACACCAAATGATCCTTATGAAATTCGGTGTCCCACATGCGTGTCCCACACGGTGGCCAAAAATAGTAGATATTTATGACGTCACAATTCTGAAATCATCAAGCCCTCGTCAACTGTCATTCTTTACATTCATTCCATGGGGGTGGGCTGCATGAGACATTGGGAATTTTCATAATCAATTCATTGGAACATTGATTTTTAAATTAATTACTAAAATTAAATACATAAACTTAAATAAAAAAAAAAATTATTTAATTTTCAACTACTCATTTGAAAATCAACGGCCTTACAAGTTGCAACGGCCCGCTAGCACTTATCCCCATTCGATTATTATCCCATGAATACCGTGGTTTCATTCAAAAATTTGTTTGGTAACCAATAGTTTTGATTGAAACAATAATAATCTCAAAATTTTGAATAAGCTACACAATTGGTCAATACATGAACGTAAAGTTATTTTCAAACTATGAAAATGATGTCAAGTGATGGCTAGTATGTGATTCTTTATGCTTAAAGTGGCCTTTTTACGATTATTTATGCTATTATAGTTTCCCACTAACATCAATTTAAGCTACAAAAGAAAAACACGGCACTTCTCCGAACCAAATCTGTTACTTTTTCATAACTTGGGGACTATGCTATTGTAATCGAAACTATAGGGTCCAAATATATTTTTTGTTGAAACTATGGAGACCATTAGCCTAATTCACCCAGAAATTTACAAGTTGAAGATAAAGGAATCGGTGTTGGAATTATTAAAGTGGATTTATAGGAAGGTCAGCTTATCAAATGCATAAATTGGATAGAAACGCGGTTTTAGAAAGTCTAACAAATGTTTTTTTAAAAGCAATTTGTATTATTTTATTCTTTTTCTTGCTTCTCTCCTTGTCTCTCTTTCTAACTATATATACACTCCACTTTGGTACATATTGCGAGAAATTAAAGGAAGTGAAATAAGAGAGTTTGAACTGCAAAAATGGCATTAACTAGAATCATGGGTATGTTTTTTGTTCTTCAATTATTATTTCTTCATTCTATATAGAGATTAATTCATGGTTGACTCTATTTTTATTTATTTTTTGCTCTTTTCTTGTTCACATATTTAGTTGACATAGTACAACAATGTTAAATTTGGCACTTTAAGATATACATTACTGCACACGACTGTATTATTATTAAGTAGATTTATTGTTTAACAAATGACACTGACTAGGAGTAGGTGAATTTTGAGAGCATTCGAAATCATGCCCCCAAATTTTGAAATATTACACTAACACCCCATGATAAAATATGTGCCAGTAAAACCTCTTAACAAATTTACGATTTCCACCTACTTACAAAAATCTTACAATTTGTTTCTATTTTCTTATTCCACTGATACGATGCTCTCAAACGAATCACCCTTACATTTATCCTTTGTTCACTAAATAGAGTAACGTCGAATCAATTTGTAAAGCATACTTTTCCTAAACCATCCTAAGAAGTGTAACTTTTACCATGTTTTTCTTAACTACCTCGCCTTTTTTTTATTTTTTTTTACCAGTTCTGATGTGGGCTGACTTGTTAGCCATTTATGCGATATGGATGACGATGTTGTACTTAACTAACGTATGGAAGCTTGATTTCACTCATGCTGCGGCTATCATCAATGTGTTTTGGGGTGTTGTCGGCTTATTGATTCTACCCGTGCAATTCATTATTGATAGTTTCTTGGGTAACTTTTGGATGTTACTCCTCTCTAGTATTTCCTATAGTGTTGTAAGTACACTTATTTACCATTTTTTTTCCCTTTGCACTTTGGTAATTGTGGAAGTAACCAAGTGGTGGTCATACTATCTAACTACTCTTTAAAAAATATAAATTTTCAACACCGTATACTTTTTGTTCCAAAAATATTATTCACTTTACAATTTTATTACAAAAATTTATGTCCAAAATTATAATTTAATTAATCTTAATTTGCACAATTTTTATTAAGGAATAATATTACATCGTTACATATTTAAATTTATTATTATCAAATTAACAAAATATATATTTAAATAGATTAAATAATATGGATCATATTTTTAAAAGATGATATTTTTATATCATTAGGGATTTAAGTTACTGATTATTAAATTACTAAAGATATATTTAAATAGATTAAAATAATACAAATTATATTCATTATTTATTTTCAATATATATTTGATATGCGTTAACTATTATATAATTCAACTCTTAAATTGATGTAAAAATCCAGGCCTACATAATTGGAAGAGTCTCAACTGATTTGTATAGTTAAACAAAAAATTGAATATATTTTAAAAGGACAAAACTTATAAATCCATTTTTAGTTATAAGATTACTTGATCAAAATGTCAACTAATTATTTTTTATATATTTATATTACCAACAACAACCATCGAGACAATTCATATTGTTCAAGAGAATAAATATAAAATAATCTCATTTTTATCTTACATTGATTAATTTTTTAAAATTAATTATTATCACATTTTCTATTATTTGATTTCAATATATAAATACATATGATATTTGATTTATGTACATTCTAATTAAATATCATTTTTTATTTACAATAGAATTTGTTTTATAGTATATATATAATATAAAAAAAATTCTTATATGAAAGAAAATAAGAAAGTAATGATGCGATATATGTACACAATGTAATTTGAGTATTTTTTTTTTATAATAAGTGAAAAGTGCAATATGATAGTGAAATGCATATGGTGATTTATTTTATAGCCAACTATTTATGTTGGTCTTTTATCTTATTTAGTGATATTTACAACTTTTTAATTTTAAATAAAAAATATCAAAATGATTTCTTAAATTTAACTTTTATTTTAGTATATAATATCTTTATTAAATAGAAACTTTTGAAAACACGCCAACATTTGCTATAGTAATATTAAAAAGAATGATAAAAATGCTCGACTTATTGACTAAATTATTGGCATTTTCCTTCCGTATCGAACCCTATATATGATCTTGGTCAAATTAAAATAGATAAATTTTAATAGGTGCAGTAAATATAAGTTTATGTATCCGGATTACAAAATCTCATTTTTTGTGGTTTTGGTGCAGGGCTTGGGATTTCTAACAATGTCTACGCCCCCTGTCCTTGCCAACTCCTTCGGCACTTGTAGTGCTTACACACCCGAATGCATCGGTGAGGGGCAAAAAGTACTCTTCTACACAGCCTTAGCTCTAATAGCCGTGGGATTATCCGGTCACATGCTCTCGTTAGGTGGTTTTATGGCCCAACAATTTAACGAAGAAACATTCGAGGACCTATCCACATTCTGGAGGTTCTTCTTCGGCACATGGTTCACTGTCATTGTTGCAATAGGCGCAGCGTGTGCGATCACTTTCGTAAAAGTGTGGTCGATTCGGTATGGGATTTCAGCCATATGCACAGTAGTGGCTACACTCTTGTTTCTGACTGGTACGTGCTCGTACACTTATGTCGGGCCTGGTGGGAGCCTACTAACCCTTGTCTTCAGGGTCCTTGTTGCTGCGTGTGTAAAGATCTTTAGAAAGTTACCAGATGATATCGGCCAACTCTACGAGAGAAATGATATTGGTGGCCTACGTGGGTATATCTTGCCTCATTCGCGTCGCCTCAGGTACCTGGTCTCGTCTTAAGTTTGATTAAGTATCCGTTTTTGTTGCCAAACACTTAATTTGATTCTATAACCATAAACATAATAGGTCCATTAATCGCGACAAAAATGTTATTTTTGTTAGTTATCTTTGACCATCTCACCTAAAAGTTTAATATTTTATAGAGATCAGTAGTCATCCATTATTTCTAGTAATCAAAATCCTTTTTCATTTGTATTCTATTTAAGAACCAAATAAGTGTAATTATAATTTTAAACTAGTAGAGATGAGACAGGAAACTGAGATCTCACCCTGCTATAAAAGTAGGCCAACTCCGTGGTGGAAAGGACTCTAGGCCGTACGAGACACTTTTCTCCCATGAGCGTAAATATTTCCGCAAGTTACAAGAATAAGACTTATTTTAAGAGATCTAATCATAGGCTCTAATAATTTCAATTTGGGATTAAAAATCTTTTTTAAACTATGTACTCTAATTCGGGAGCTTATTTTAAGAGATTCTCACTCGATCACTTAATGTTGGAATTTTATACAGTGTGCCGTTAAAAAAAAAAACCTCTAATAAAATCTTTCTAGTTATAAGATGTGATATTTTTGATACACAGGTGCTTTGATAAGGCTGCGATTGTGCTACCGGACAAACCTTTAGATGAACAAGCAAGTAAACAATGCAAACTATGCACGGTATCGGATGTAGAAGAAACGAAGCTTCTTTTGCGCTTGATCCCTCTATCCATCACCTTCATTTTCTGCGGAGTTGTCTCTTCCATCGCTAACACCTACTTCGTCGAGCAAACGAACCACTTAAAACACAACATTGGAAAACTATCGATCCCCATCGTCATCCTCTTGTGGTTCTATGACAAAGGAAAGAGCATTTTCGCCAACCTATATTTCTCCATCGCCAACAGTCTAGGTGGCAGCGGGGCCCGCCAATATGCCCCCCCTATAGGCATCGCAGTGTCAATGATATTTGGCATACTAGGTTGTATCACAGCGGCAGCTGTGGAGAGAAAAAGACTAGACGTGGTCGAAAAACATGGTCTTATTGATAATTCCAATGATAAAATCCCAATGAGCGCGTTTTGGTTGATCCCGCAATTTGTATTCATAGGGGCTCTAGATGGAATTTTTGAGAATAGCGTGGCGATATTTTTCGTCGACCAGGTGGGGCCCGCTCTAAAGGGATATGCTCTCCATTTCTCGATGGCGGTGATAGGGTTGGGGAACCTCGGAAGTGTCCTGACGGTTTATGTAACGGGGAAAGTTAGCGAAAGGGGAGGGAAGATGAGCTGGTTCCAGGATACTCTTAACAAGAGTAGACTCGATAAGTATTATTGGACTTTGGCTTGGTTGACTGCAGCCAACCTCGGGTTTTATATCGTAATGGCGGTTTTGCATAAGTATAGAGAGTCGGAGTTGGAAGATGAAGAGGCTCCTGAGTATGAGGATACTGAGGAGCCTTTTGAGGATGACGGTAGATGTTGTTGTTGTTAGATTATATACTGGAAGTGGGGCTGAAATGTAATAATGTGAAATTTTTGGGGCGGGAATAGAGGTTTTGATTTTTATGGCATGAAATATTCGGAGAAAAGACTCCTAGAACAAAAACCCCGGTATTATTCGTTATAATCCTATTTGTTAAAATAATAAATATACTATGTATTTATTTTACGATTTTTTTATAACAATTTGTAATTCTTTTTTTTTTAAAGTTCAATTTGTAATTCTTTTTTTTTTAAAGTTCAATTTGTAATGCTTCTTACACTTCAAGTAATACATATGATAAGGCCTGTCACTACGAATTTGTAATATACTTTTAAAATTAAATTGATAAATTCTCTGGTTTGTATACTTTTTTTTAATAGAAGGAATTAGGAAATGTCTCACTGACTGTTCTAGCGAGAGGCAGGATTGATACCTCTATTTAATAAGACTATTAATCCAAATTTACCACATGCTCGCCA
>MKEJ01086685.1:0-13885 GCA_001753735.1 Embelia ribes | reverse complement strand
TTCTGTTACAATATAAACAATGGGGACAGAATATAGATTTGGTTAAAACCGTAAGGACCGTTAGTGTAATCCACCCCATCTTCCCTTTCCTACCCCTATCTCTCTCTAAATATATATAATGCCCACTTATGGCTTTTGCTGGACACGGGGCCTCAAAATCTCCAAACACCTTGAAACCCCCCCACAACTCCTCTCTTTCTATATATACATACATATAATATATATTATATATCCTGTAATTGGGGGTTTTGGAGTCAATTGGAGTTGAATTGATGGCTGTATCGAGCGCATTTGCAGGGGCGAGGCTCGAGAGGTTCCTCCTCCTCGGAGGCGGCGGCTCGGCGGTGGCATTGACAGCCGGCCAAATTAGGGTACCGAGCCGAGCCAGGCGAGATTTGGTGCAGAGAAACGGAGGCTTAATCAGGTGCGAGGTGGTTGAGCCAGAGGATTTGACCGGTCTGAACACGGCCTTGGCGTCGAATTCCTCGAGCTTGTCCGCTCTCGAGCTGCTCAAGACTTCCGCTGCTGACAGTTTGTCTACATTCATATATTTATATGTGTGTGTGTGTATATATATATATAATCTGTGTAGATAAATTCTCTGAGTTTAATATCTTAATTGTGGTGGCAATTCATTTACTAATGTCTTATATTGGTGGATTAGTTGTGTAATTTGTATTTTATTTGTTGTTTTTATTAATTGGTTGCGTAAGTTATGTTCATTGAACATAAAGACTGACCAGCTTAGCCGATCAGGGTTTTGGACAGATGAGATAGATACATAGGTAAATTCAGGATTGATTCTGGGAGATATATTATTAGAAACCAATAAAAGTGAAGCAAAATGAGTATCTCGGTTTAGTTTTCCTAATTCAGTTACACCTATGCTTGACCGATGTTTGGATTCAGGATTCATAACAGTAAAAGATAATGACCAAAAAACGAAAAGGAGAAAGAGAAAAGGTAGTCTCTTTCTCATGCACATTTGTAATGCCTACTGATTTCCGTTCATTTTGGTGCAACGTTATGGTTTTCTTGTCTTCTCGCTTGTCAAATTCTTTCTTCATTTTTGGGTTTGGATGTTGGCCCTTCAACCATTTTTTTTTTTACTTTCTTTGGAGTATGTGCAATAGTGAAACTTTAGCTACAATCTCAGCTGGCTATATAGCTTTCAAATTGAAACCATTGCTTTATCACGTTAATGCTGTTATTCCATTCATTCCATCCTTGTTAGTAATCATGGGTTTGTAGTCCTTGTCATTTTGCTACAAGGAAGCAAAAATTCTTCATTTAAGTTATTTGAACTCTTGATTGTACATGATCAGTCATTTGCAAATGTGCATCTTGTTTTGCTTCTTTTGTAGAGTTCAGTAATTTTCCACGTGGATGCTCTCTTGCTTCTAATTTTTAGAGCTTAATTAATATTGAGAAACTTGTCAGAATCCAGCTTTTGACAACCTTAATGATGAAGTCTAGTGTGTTGATTTTTTCCATGTACTAGTAGATGACCAGAATTTGTTATTATCCTCATAGCTTCTTTATTTAGATGAAGCATGTATTTGGTTGCCATCTCTAACAATGTTTTTTTTTCTTTTATCATCAGGGTATACAAAAGAAAGGAGCAGTATTGTTGTGATTGGGCTCAGTATCCACACTGCTCCTGTGGAAATGCGTGAAAAACTTGCAATTCCTGAAGCTGAATGGCCTCGAGCCATAGCAGAGCTATGTGGTCTGAATCACATAGAAGAAGCTGCTGTTCTTAGTACCTGCAACCGGATGGAGATATATGTTGTAGCTCTATCTCAGCATCGTGGTGTTAAAGAAGTTACTGAATGGATGTCAAAGGTTCTTTTATACCCTTTCATGTATTCTAAATCTCTTCCTCCTCATTAAGAGTTGTCAGCAAACATGTACTTTTGTCAGTTTTCATTCCTTACTTATCAGACTTTCATAGTGCAATGAATGGGTTAATTGCAACGAGAAAGGGAGAACCTTTATTGCATCTAAATCTTGAGATCTCCGTAGTGAAGTGTGGTTTAGTGCTAATTTTACTCTAAGCTACTGGATGTAGGAATAGTATGACCATCATAGTTTCTAAACTTTCAATGGCCTGTAACAGCATGTTTGATGACTTTGATTGCATCTCTTCCCTGTCCAACCTATCTTTCAGGTTTTTTTATATTTTAACAAGAAACATGCTTTGATTTCCCCATTTTCATTGTGTGCATATGTAAGGTTTCACGTAACAATAACTACATAGTATTAAGTAGGCTAAATTTTGAAGTTTGGACTACAAATCTCAAGATATTGTCTTTATTTTTGTAGACAAGTGGGGTTCCTGTTTCGGAGATATGCCAGCACCGTTTCCTGCTGTATAACAAAGATGCCACAGAACACATCTTCGAGGTATCAGCAGGGCTGGATTCTCTTGTCTTGGGAGAAGGCCAAATCCTAGCTCAGGTGAAACAAGTGGTCAAAGTTGGGCAAGGTGTTACTGGCTTCGGCCGGAATATCAGCGGGCTGTTCAAACATGCAATCACCGTCGGGAAACGAGTCAGAACAGATACAAACATTGCTGCAGGAGCTGTTTCAGTCAGCTCAGCTGCTGTTGAGCTGGCGTTAATGAAGCTTCCGGAATCATCTCACTCTTCCGCCAGGATGTTGGTAATCGGAGCAGGCAAGATGGGGAAGCTGGTTATCAAACACTTGGTGGCCAAAGGGTGCACAAAAATGGTTGTTGTGAACAGGTCTGAGGAGAGAGTTGCTGTTATACGTGATGAGTTCAAGAACATCGAGATTATATATAAGCCTCTCTCCGCAATGCTAACCTGTGCTGCTGAAGCAGATGTAGTTTTCACTAGCACTGCATCTGAAAACTTATTATTTTCCAAAGAAAACGTAGCAGATTTGCCACCTGCCAGCCTAGGTGTTGGGCGTTTGAGGCTATTTGTCGATATATCTGTCCCTAGAAATGTGGGCTCCTGTGTAGAACAGCTAGAAACTTCTAAGGTATACAATGTGGATGACCTTAAGGAAGTGGTAGCTTCTAACAAGGAAGATAGACTTAGGAAAGCAATGGAAGCTCAAGAAATTATAGCTGAGGAATCGAAGCAATTCGAAGCTTGGAGGGACTCATTGGAAACTGTTCCCACAATTAAGAAATTGAGAGCTTATGCGGAAAGAATCCGAGCTGCAGAGCTGGACAAATGCTTGTCTAAAATGGAGGATGATGTCTCAAAGAAGATGAGGAGAGCTATTGATGATCTCAGTAGGGGTATTGTTAACAAGCTTCTTCATGGTCCAATGCAGCATTTGAGATGCGATGGCAGTGATAGCCAGACTCTGAGTGAGACCCTTGAAAATATGCACGCTCTCAATAGAATGTTCAGTCTCGAAACTGAACTATCTGTATTGGAACAGAAGATCAGAGCAAAAATAGAGCAAAACCAAAAGTAAGCTCATTTATGTTGCAATTTCTCTGTCTATACCATGTCCATTAATCTGAATAAGAGGAAACTCTCCTCACATTGTCATTTACTAGCCTCAGCTTTCAAAACTTCATGCGAATAGAGAAACTGTATGTCATCTTTCCATTCATTTATTGACGGTCGACACTTCCTTTTTGAGGTTGTGTCTGAAGTGTTGTGTGTCTTCAAGTGGTTGCTCGGCTTTGTAGGATATGGTTGAGGCTTGATATGTGTACCAGAATTCTGATTTAAGGTACTGTATTTGTAATTACTGTGCCGATTAATTGGAAACCGACATTCGCTTTTTAGTCACCCTGTTACAGTGAAATTCTTTCTTTGTTTTCTGTTTTTCAAATAATGCCTTCTGTCCATAAGCAAATTTTGGTGGCTTGAGTTCCTGGTGCTTGCATTAAAATGGTCATTCTTATGTACCTGCCTGTAGCATAAGAATCTTATCCATCCATTTGGTTTTATTGACTCGAACTCATGATCAGAACCCATATTAGCCTCCATTTTAGTCCTAGTAGGAGTGCAGGACCACTCTCTGCGTATAATTCTTTTAAAGCTTGTTTGGATGTGCTTTGAAGGGCGACTTCAAAATAATTAGTTTCTAATTTAGAACTCACAACTTAGTGACTACATTGTCATAAATTTTAGAACTTCGGTGAAGATTTATTATCGCTCCCAGCACCCATTTCAGGAGCAAACTTTGGTAAGTTTTGGCTGTATCACCAGAAAGTAAGTACTACAACTTAATCCTTTTCCCTAAATACGTACAATTATCACACGGTTGCGTAAATTTCATATGTAGCAGCTATGAAGGACGCGCCTTTAATTAGATCTCGTAATAGAGAATAAAAGTAGGATGAATATTTGCACGATGCATCTGCTATAAAGGACACACCTTTAATTAGAAATCGTAATAGAAAATAAAAGTAGGATTAATATTTACATGATGCATCCCTATTTCATGTCAAAGTGTTTTGAGACTTGAGATTGCTCGCTTCTCATCAAGCGAGTTGACTTCTCTCTTTTTGGAATAAGTTGTCTTTTTTTGGCTAATGTGTATTATAAATGGGAACTTTTCGACAAAGCAAAGGGAAGTAGAGGTGGACTCACTTTTCTAAGATGAAAATATATCATTTTAATGTTATCACCAACTTCAACGAGCCACCACGTAATGCCTGAAATTCTACGAAATGTCTCATTTCTTTATCCCTGTTTTCATTATCCTCTCTCATCCTCCCAAAGTGAGTTGGTGTGTGTTTTCAATAAGAATCTCGAGGAATTGTACTAACTATGTTCACATAATCACATGTCATCATGTTAATTGCATTCGCACAATAGCACACATTGGCCACCCCACCGCCACAAGGTGAGTAGGGTTGTTTATTAAACCCGTATTTATTCGGGACCTGCCGGGTAGATTCGCACCCACTCCACATTAGATCTGTAACCACATCACCTGCACAACTATTCGGCATGGGTCTGGATCTGATAATCATACCCGTAATTCGCGACCCGTACAGCAAATCCGTTGCCTATTACCTATAGATTAGAGGAAAGTCTATTAACCTTCATAATTATCAAAAATTAATCCCTTTTACTATACGTTAGAAGAATTACACGTGCACGTGATGCTTTTCTTAATGTAGTCATAATTTTGATGTTTTTCTTACTTTGTGAATAGAATAACATGTGATTTATTTTTTATATTTGAATTTGTAACTTTCGATCGCCTTTGTAACAAGCATGTAATGATCATCTCTCTCATTTTATTATTACTGTCATAGGATCCTTTTGGACACTTTAAAATTACAGATATATAGTAAATAGGTTATTTAAAAAATATAATCATAATTAGTTATAAACAAATTTTAAAAAACTAAAAAAATTATATGTAGTATGTTCCATGTCGACCTAGAAAATAATTGTCATATTGTCAATCCCCAAATTTTACTGATTTTTGTGATGAATTTTTTGTACCTTTGTCTCCTTAATTAATATTTATTTTCCTATGGACGCTTATAAAATATAAGTTTGAAATAAATACCAATTTTTAATTTAGGAGATTAAAAAATTTCAGAAATTGTTTTTTTGTGTGAACCTGGAAAAAAAATTACATGGCACATATATAAACTTCATCTTTATTTGAAAACGTTTTGGATTTCAAAATATAAATTTAATGCTAATTTATGATATTTTGTTGGTGGAGTAAGATATTTAATGTTTTAATAGTTTTCAATTTAACAAATTATTATTTACCCTTTTATGGTTTTTAAATAAGTTTGAAATTAATGTTATTTTATTACTTATGAAGAGGTATTTTTGGATGGAAAAAAAGAAGAAAATCTTTCAAGGAATTCACACTTTTATAGTAAAATTAGATAATAACAAAAAATAATATAGGAATAAAAATAAGAGGTTAAAAAAATGTATAAAATGTTGTGCTTTTACTGTAGATAGTAGATGAATAGTATATAGTTTGAGTATTTTTTCAATTTTAATAAGAGGGTAAATTATGGGGGGGGAAAGTAAAATTGGAACAAAAATTTATAAAACACCATTATTAATTTACAGTAGAGAGTACAACAATGGGGGCATGATTGGATTTTTTGTTTTTAATTTTAATAAGAATTGAAAAAAAGAAAAAAAGAATAAGAGTGTAATATAGGAATAAAAATATGTAAAGTCACGCTTGTGCTGCCATAGTAGAGAATAGAAAATTATAATAAAGGGTATAATAGGAATAAAAATAAGGGGTTAAAATATGAAGAAAATATATAAAAAAAAATTATACTAAAATATTAAAGAGTAGATGAAGGAATTGTACATGATTATAGTATTTTTTTTCAACTTTATTAAGCAAGTAAACTAAGAATAAAAAAAGGATAAAATAACAACAAAAATTTACAAAATACTATTATCAATTTATAATAGAGAGTACAAGAATAAATCACGATTTTATTTTTTTTAATGTTAATAAAAAGGGAAAAAAAGAAAAAAAGAATAAGGGAATAAAATAGAAATAAAAATATGTAAAAATAAGCTTGCTTTTATAGTAAATAGTAGATTAAAAGCAATTATCTTACTTTTTAAAGGGTTAGTGGACTTACACCATCCCTAATTATAAAAAATTAAACTTTTTACGATACATTAAAATAATAATTATATATTTTATAATAAAATATTACTAACCTCTTTGGTGCATAGGCCATCATCGCGACCCACCCAGCATACATGCAGGTTGCAATGCAGATGTGGGTATCATATTTTCCGTCTCAGACTCGCAAACCCACAAAACCCGAAGACTTGCGGACCCCTAGATATGGAACACATAGGTCCGCCCAGTCTAATCAACACCTTTATAGCGTACTGCCACCAAATGTTCTGTAATCAACATGTAATGATTTGCATTCTGAGGGCTATTATTCTGCATAAACATCACCATTTCTAGCATAAATAACTTGATTAAAAACTTCTCGGTCTCAACTCAAGATGTGTCCCATTCCGCTAGCCTACTAGGTTGGGATTGGTGCTTGTCGTAAGATGATGTTTTACCATTATGTATCTGAGGTTTTCAGTCATAAGAGACTTAAAACTATTCGAAACCAACGGCTGAATACAGTGAACTGAAAACTATGGCATCTCTACAACAAAAAATAAAAAAAATATGTTGTTGGTGTCTCTCAAACAGGAATCAATTTCCATCCCCAAAGCTAGACACTAAAGTGAAAGAAATTAGTGAAAAATCGTACTAGTCAGGGCACACTTGCCCAGGTACCAACGTGATCGAAAGTCCGTTATTTCCTTGTACATATAAATCTCTTCTAGTTATTACAGTTCCATTCATTATGATACTGTAACTATATTGGTAAATCGTACGTGACATAAATTCTTGACATGGTTTTTGTAAATATTGAGTAGCTTTCGGATCAGGAGCCCTGGCGGGTGACAATTTTGGCTGCTGCATGTGAAATGACCAGACGAGGAGATACTTGTCGGGCACCTGAACTTATTAATTTCATAACATTTTGCAGAAATCTCGGTATATGATTGTGTCAAACAGAGTATTGTGGACCTATCGAAAAAAAAATGAAGAACAGAAATGACTAGTCCATGTGAAATAAATGAGGACTCGTGTGCCAAATCAAACAGCCACTATGAGAATTGTACAAAGAGTAGGGAGTAAAAAACATCATAGCAGGATGTGGATTCACTGGATCCAGTGTTTCGGTTCCACTAGAAGTAAACTATTACGTCGCAATAATAATATGTTTGTGACCGAAAGTTTCGAAGCCACTTATCTTCAATTAATGCTACTACTAACCTCGTACGGATCTATTTATTTCTGCACCTTAAAAGTATTGCAAGTCGAACGCGATTTGTTTATGGCAAGTGGCTTCACTATGTATTTTGCTTAATTTTCATCAAGCGAGTTGACTTTTTCCCATTAACTTGTATAATAAATAGAAACTTTTCCAAAAGCAAAAGAAAGCAGAGGTGGACTCACTTTTCCAAGTTGAAAAAAATGGTCATTTTATTGTTAATTACAAACTCCAAAGGCTCCGCATCAACTAAAGCCTACACTTCTTATTTCATTTCCTCATCCCTATTTTCAACATCCTCTCTCATTCTCCCAAAGTGAAAGTTGGTGTGTGCTACCAAAAAGAATCTTGAGCTATGTTAATCATGTTTTCACATAATCATCTCATCGTTTTAATTACATTTGCACACCCTAACCGGCCATCGCCATTAGGTGACTGTCACAATTTCATGTTTAGGTGTATTTTTAAATGTTGCGTGGTCATCATGGATTGATTTGTATTATGAAGCCTATTAGTCGATATAAAGATGCCCATTTCTAGCATAAAAAACTTGGGCCGCGACGCTACGTCTTGGCTTATCAGCAACTATGCTAGCGTAGCAAGTAGGTGTTGGTACTTGTCTTAAGATCTTGAAGATGTTACCATTATGTATCTAAAGGTATTGGACATAAGAGCTGCGTTATTCAAAACCTAACAATCATCAATCCGATAGCCCTCATTTTGATATATTGATGGTCACTACTTCATCTTTTCGAAAAAAACATGATGAAAAGCACATTCGAACGTTGATCAACTTTTAAGCAAGATGGTAGAGCGTTAAAAAGGGGGACCCGAGTGATGGAAACTAGTGAGAAATCTTGCACTAGCCAGGGCAATGGTGCCCAGTTACATGATCTTAAAGTTCCCAATTCCTCAACGCATCTCTGTCTCTCTTATTTCATTTGCATCCATTATTGTGACACTGCAGTTATATTGGCGCATCGTACGCGATAATTGTAAACAATTGCATCCATTATTGCGACACTGCAGTTATATAATTATTGAACGATTCTTGACACGATTTTTTAAACAATTGCACCCATTATTGTGAGTCTGTGACACTACAGTTATATTGGCCTATTGTACGTGATAATTATTGAACAATTCTTGACACAGTTTGTAAATGTTGAGTAGATTTCAGACCCGTCACCCAAATAGGTGACATATTTTGATGTTTCGTGCGGAACGACCAGATGAAGTGGCATTTGTCAGGCACCCGAAATGATCGCCTTCGTGACGTCTTGTGAAAAATCTTGGTACATGATTGTACAGGACCAGGTTTGTGGACCAATCGACTAGACAACAATCAAGGACAGAAATGACTACTCACGAAAATTTTGTGGAATCATGTGCTAGTTCTGCACACAAACAGCCACAATTCGAATTGTACGAAGTGCAAAGATTCGAAAACATCCAAGTAAGTTATGGATTCATTGGACCCAGTGTTTTCGGTACCACTGGAATTATAAGCTATTACCTTGAGGTAAATAACATGTTTGTTACCGACAATTTCGAAGCCCCAAGTGTTGACACTCGCAACTGATCGCAAACGTAAGAAATATTACATAGGCAAGTAAAAAATGCTGCAAACAAAGAGGATGATAAATTTAAGCAGAAAAATTGTATCTAATTCCATTAGAGCTACATTTACAATCTTCTCTCTTCCATTACCAAAAAACTGTAACATTTCATTACAAAAGGGAACAATTTTCTCTATATCTTACCATTCTTCGCAACTCCTTTAACTAAAGTCACTTGCTCGTATCATGGTTCGGACCGGTAGTAACCAAACATTTTTTTTCCAATTTCATTTTTTATTTTCTAATAAATCAAAATCTGGCATTTTCAAAGCCATGCAAATCGCTGACTCGGTTCATCGACATCTTTGTCCGAGCTACTTTTGCCAGCTGTTCAGCCGCCCTCCAAGCTGAAGTAGGAGTCAACGGCTCCCCATTCTCGTCGGTCAACACCACCTCTCTCCGCCGTTGAATCCTTTGCCGCTCCATCTGATTCTGGTACTGCCTCCTCCATTGGATCCCCGCCAACTCAGCTTCCAAACTCCTGACAAATTCCTCAGCTGAATCCGAGCTCGACTGCATCAGCAATGCTCGAGAAGAAGCCAGCAGTTGGTGAGCACTCGACAGCTCATTATGCTCGACCAACCTTCTCGACTCGGCAATGGCCCGAGTGGCTATGAAAAGGCTCCTAAGACGTTCGATCTTGGGGGTCGATAACCGGACGGCTTGAGGGCGAGGAACTAATAATGCTTGCTCTGGACCGTTGATCATATCCGGATTGGAAGGTTCCCTGTAACTGCAACGAACCGAAAACACGTGATGGGACCCAACCACCGGTGTGGGGACACGTAATTCGACAAGGAATTCCCTCTCCTCCTCAGCGTAGAGATCACCAAGCCGAATGGAGTTCGAACTGAAAACTGTGGGCCGTCCGTTGCAGGAATAAATGGCCGAGATCTCAGCAGGGTCAGACCCGGAGCCTAAACCGACCTCAATCTGGAGATCTTGAACGACGACGCTTAATAAGCCACTGACACATTTAGCAAACCCGTCCTCAGCTGGTACAGGATAGAACCCAGCTCTCTTTCCGAACCCGTCTGAGTTAACCGGGATCTCCATATGTGCGAACCGGGTGGACGATCCATGACTCGATCCTCGGCGTTGGTTTGATACGTTCGACTGCACCTTCTCATCCTGACCATCGGATAAAAGCATGATGCTTGCCACGGGGTTCCTCTCCCGCCGGTCCTCAAGCACCTTAGTGGCTTTGGCCAGAGCCTCGGGTAGGCTTGAGCCTTGGCTTGTGATGAGCCTGTCAATGATCCTTCGAGCCGCACGTTGGCCTTGAGGAGTCATTCTCCTGAGAGGAAACAGTCGTTTAGGAGAAGCCGAGAAAGCCACAATCGAGAGCCGATCAGTGGAGCCGAGGGACGATATCACGAGCCGCATTGCTCGCTTCATCATCTGCAGCTTGGCTCCATCCATACTCCCACTCACATCCAAAACTGTAACTAAATCAACCGGTGCACGATGCGCCTTGCCAGCCTGTGCTGCCGGTGTCTGAGCTGGTAGTGTAGGCGAAGCTTTAATCTTCAAAACCACAGCATACGTCATGTGGGCCTGGCCAACGGACACCACCGCCACCTCCGGTAGTACCTCCACTTCAACATTGCGTAAGTACCCTCCGTCGATCATGCATTCCTCACTCAACGAGCTAACCGGATTGGCAAAAAATCCTTGAAACTCTTCCACCTCATCCTCATCGGCCTCCGGTATGGCAAAAAATCCAACACCGCCAGCTGGCGAACACAACGGCTCGTCGTCATTATAAGGCTTGATTTTGAGATTTGAGAGGGGAGTTGCGAACTTGGGACTTTGGGATTTGGGAGTTTGAGGTGTGTTGAGGCATTGTTTGGATTCGGAATTGTGGAAGGCGAGAAGAGGGACGTTTTTCCAGGCCGACTTGCAGACGGGGCAAACGAGGCCTCCGTTGGTTCGAACGTGGGATGCTATGCAGGGAAAATGGAAGACGTGCGCACACTCGGCTGTATAAACGGCCGTTCCCTGCCCTGTTTTGATGCTATGTAAGCATACTCCACAGCTGGTCTGCAAATAAATTAGGAAAAATATTTCAATATTAGCATCAGTTTAAACCAATAAATTTGACATATATCACAATGGCAAGTTTATATTGATGTGTAGCCTGATTTTTTTTTTTTCCTACTTTTTCGAAAATGCATTCATAATCATGAACATTTTACAGCAGAGTGGATTATAACAAGTCAACAAAAATTTGGCCGGAAAAATTTTGTTAAAATAATTTTTTTTTTAAAGGAAAAACTTCTATAGCTATGTTTTGTTACTGGCCAATAAAATATTCACAAATTAATGAAAAAAGATTTTTTAATATAAAATTAGAAAAATTGTATTTTGGGGACAGGAAGAAACAAGAAATGAAATTCCTAAAAACTACTACCTCACCGGTACTGCGGCAGAAGATACAAAATAAAGTAACAAACTAATGTATTAATATTTTCTAAAATATGAAATATTTTGTGTTTATGCAGAAATGGTAAAAGGTGTAATATACAAGATTATATCTTATGGTATGAGACATCAATCTCAAACAATTTAACTTCCAACAAATTCAATTTATTGATGAAAACTAAAAAAATCATAAAAAGAATTTGAAACTAATAAATGATATAATACTACGTGCACTAAGTCACGGACAGCTTAAGTTTTCAGTTGATATATATATATATATAAAGAAAGTGCAGATGAAATCAAATGCATAAATTTTTTTTAACATCGAAAACGGAGATCTCGGAGAAGCCGGGGTCGATTTCGAGCCAGGTTTAGGCGACGTCGTTTTGCAACGGAGCTTCGGGGTATTATTGTTACTATCACACGTTTGGTTACTAGTGTTGGTTTTGCAACGGAGGCTTGGGCTATTGAGCGAAAGCCCGAGCATACGTGGCGTCGACGGGGCACTGCTCCCGCCCACACCGGATAAAAACCCGAGCTTACCGCATTTCATTGGGCTCGGGCTCGGGCTTGGGTTTTCTCGATCCACGTCACCAATGGCCTCTCGATCCTTGGGGATGGTAGTGCAAAAAGCTCTTCTCCAATTACTTTTTCCCATTTCTACAAGTCTGTTTTGTTTCCGAGTTTGAAGATGAGCATATGAATATGTTTAAGAAGAAAGATAGAGTATGTAATTTAGAAATTGGAAATAGAGTATGAGGAGGAGGAGGATTATTTAGAGGTTTATCTATCTCTGGAATGAAAATTTGGGGTATTGGTAGCCCCAAAAAGATCCCTGCAAGGCTACAACTGAGAAAAGGGTTGAGATCTGTTGCTGTAGGTTTCTAGGACCAATGCAATAAATACATGGGCTGTATTTATATTGCGAATGGCTTATGCTCATCTTTTTTTAAGAAAACATAAATATTGGTGACAGTGATACGTCTCTCTTTTTTTTCTTTTTTTTTTATCAATTTTATTAAATTAAATGTTCCTCCGTTCCTATTTGTGAATTTAGTTTGTATTTTTATTAATTTATCGGTCCACAGTTCTCATATTTTTATGGGAAAAAATAATTCAACCCAAAAAATTTATCTGATTCATTTATCGGCTGATATGACAAAATAAATTTTTTGAATGTGATCGGTTCAAAATGTATTGCAATGATGGTTATAATTAAAATTTACTTTGTTACGTTTGCTGGTAAGAAAACCATGGAAAAATTTTAGATATAAATATTTTTCATCTATTTTTATTTTGGCCATTCACAGAAAAGTTGTCCATTTATATTTTTTGAATATGTAATCATTACAAAAATTGAATGTAATATCAATATCGTTCTTTTATAGTTAGGGGCAATAATTTAACAAGAGTTTATAAATCAATTTTGGTAATTTACATCAGCTTCAAATTTTAAAATCTACCTTTCTTACTTTATCTTAATTTTTATGCCCAATTAAACTAGATAATTGTTTGTGGACGTTGGAAATAATTAATAAAAATGCATATTAATATGGGCATATTAAACTAAATGTTTCATTTTTTCTTATCTTAATAAGAGAAGTGAAATATAAGAAGAAAAAAAGAGCGATGTAACTCACACCCAAAAAATATACTCAATTCCCTTATTAGATGATATAACATACAATATCTTATTTTCATTCATTATTGGAATACAGTTAACAACTATCGACATACAAATATCTCTCTTTCCACGTCACGGGTGAGGAAATCAGATAGAATTTTTGAATGATGGTATCATTACTCTAAAAATAATTAGCTTATTAAATAAGAGCATGAACATTTCTTAATTTTTATCCTAAC
The DNA here is from genome assembly GCA_001753735.1 of Embelia ribes. NCBI lineage: Eukaryota > Viridiplantae > Streptophyta > Magnoliopsida > Ericales > Primulaceae > Embelia > Embelia ribes. Next base: position 184 of record MKEJ01086685.1, on the reverse strand, counting down.
ATTTTTGTAAACTAGCAAGTAACCTGCACAGTGTAAGAGTTGCATAGAGTGATTTTTTTTTAATTGCTAAATATAATTGTTAATGATATTGTTTTCTATTTTCTCCTTTTTTGGTACTATTTTTTAGTTTTATATTTATTATTGATTGGTTTATTATATATAATGGTAATATATTTTTCTTTTC
>MKEJ01086679.1:0-16344 GCA_001753735.1 Embelia ribes | reverse complement strand
ACCATGGCGGAATCGGTGGAGCTACCAAGTCGACTCGCCATTCTCCCATTCAGAAACAAGGTCCTTCTCCCAGGCGCGATTATTCGCATTCGCTGCACCTCTCCGAGCAGGTCTTTTTGTTTTTTTGCCTTATTATTCGATGATTGAGTAATTTTTATTTGGCTTTTCATGGGAAAGCTCGAGTTCTCCACTGAAATTGCTCGTAATTCTAGGTTTAGTTACCACTGAGGTGGAATTCCGGAAACGGTTGTGGATTTTAGGTTTTTGAATTGAAGGAAAAGAGGAAATTGATTTATATTTTTTTCAATTTATATATATATGGATTTGATGTATATAGATGGAATTATGAGTTCCATCGTGGATCAATGGAATATTCAATACTTCCATTTGTTTATTTTGCTGGAATATTCAATAATTAATTAAGTTCTCTTTGGTTTTCACGAAGGAGCTCAAGTTCTCAGCTAAAATTGTTTTTGATTCTAGGTTAGCTATTACTGAGGTGAAATATAATTTCTCGAAAGAGAAAATACAATTGATATTTCTTTGCGTATTTGTAGGAGTTCAATCATGGATATTCAATAAATTCTCTTTTTTGTTTTTCACAGAGAAGCACGAGTTCCCTGCTAAAGTTGCTCATAATTCTAGGTTTTGTTATTACTGAGGTGAAATTTTGAAAAGAGTTGTGGAACTTGGGTTTTGGAATTGAAGGGGAAATTTTTGTGTATTTACGGATTTGATGTAAATAGATGCAGTAGGATTTCAATTAAGGATCAATTTTCTTTGGTTTTCACGGAGAAGCTCGAGTTCCCTGCTAAAATTGCTCGTAATTCTATATTTGGCCATTACTTGGGTGAAATTTTTAAGTGAATAGTTGAAAGTTATGTTTTTGAATTGAAGCAGGAGAGATTATTTATATTTTTTGTGTATTTAAGGATTTGATATAAGTAGATGGAATATGAGTTCAACCATGGATAAACTGAAGCACAAGTTAAGATTTGTTTAGCTTCTAAATTGCTAAAATTGCTCGTACTTCTGGTTTGTGATCCTGTAATTGGATTACTTGGGTGAAATTGTGATAAGAGCAGTAGAAATTGAGGTTTTTGATGTAAAAGTGAAAATTTTTTTGATATATATTTTTTTTCATGGTGCGGATTTGAAGTAAATAGATGCAATTGGAGTTCAACCACAGATCAATTGAATCAGGGGTTAAGATTATCTTAGATTCTGAATTGGTAACAACTTATTGGTTGAAGCATAGCTGCATAGGTAAAGTGTTTCCTCGTAATTCTAGGTTCATTGATCTTGTAAATTGATTACTGAGGTGTAAGTTTTGAAAGGAATAGTAAAATTTAGGTTTTTGAATTGGAGAAAAGAAAAATTGATAGTGTTTTTTTCTTGAAACTCACTCAATTTTCCCTTTACAATTTGCAAAATAGTTTATACAAGATAAGAGCTTGAAAGAGAACTTTGAAAGTTTTTTAGCTTTTGAATTGCTTTTGGATTATGAATTGAAGTATAAGTTAACTGATTGTTGAAGCCTCGAAAATTCTAAAAGCTTTTTTAATAACCCTTCACACGGGATGGATTGTAGTATATCTGGGGAAGGATTTTTTAATAGTCTAGTAGGTAAGAGTGAGTGTAGTTGATAACCTCATTGGTTTCTCCCTTTGAGTCTATGACTATATACAGTAGGATCAAACTCCAAATACACATTCTTTTAGATTTTGGTTGATACTACCTAGTTTAATTTAAATCTTAACTGAAGTGCTAACGGATTTTCAGAATGCGGCAGTTGATTACCGGTTGTTTGTTTGAAACTAATAGGGAACCTTGTTATTCATGCAGTGTGAAACTGGTGGAGCAAGAATTATGGCCAAGGGAAGAAAAGGGTTTAATTGGGATTCTGCCAGTTAGAGATGCTGCCGAGAATACGTCCGTGGGTCCCATGTTGTCTCCAGGTTTTCATGATTTCCTTTTGCTTGATTGCGTGTTTCTTCAATTTCTTTTGCATGATTGATGGTATTTATGAAATAAAAAGTATTATAACTCTAGGCATTGGGGCAGATGCCGGGGAGGGAAGCACGAAAGTTCAAGCAGGTTCATCTGACTCTCACAAGCTTGATGGGAAAAATCAGCAGGAAGTAATCCATTGGCACACCAGGTATAAAATGAAGCCTCTTTTCACTGTCTGGTTTAGTAGTTGGTCCGAGGCTTTCTTTCATTCGTGTTTATAGGTTACAGATAAAATTTCTTTATGTGGTGTTGTTTATAATGCACATTTTAGTTGCTTTAGATGTGTGTGTATATGTTTATAGTTCAGTTAGTATATCTGCGTTTAAATCGTCTTATTGTGCGCTTACATGTATTATATTTAGCATGTATGATCGATAATGATATTTTTCTTTTTTCTCAGGGGAGTTGCAGCTCGAGCTTTACATTTGTCAAGAGGAGTGGAGAAACCAAGTGGAAGGGTTACATATATAGTTGTCCTGGAAGGTTTGTGCCGATTCAGTGTCCAGGAGCTTAGCACAAGAGGGACATATTATACTGCAAGAGTTGCTCCTGCTGATATGTCGAAATCCGGTGAGTCTTCAGTCACCGTCTTTCTTCTATGCATTATCTTTTAATTGGCATGACATTGAATGCTAAACTCACAGTTGTGCTTTCCTCTTTTCTGAACATTCAAGAACTTTTGTCCTTGGTTGTTTTATAGCTGGAGATAGTCTTCTTTTTCATGCTTCCAATAGATTAAGAGAATTCTCATTCCAGCAACCTATGCCTATCAATTTGCTCTTGTAGTTCTTGATGACAAGTTATATTTGGTTTAATGTGTAAAAATTGTTTTAGGTGTTGTAGTTGTGAATATTATTACTGAAATGTTGCATGTAGAGAAGTAGCTTTAAGTCGAGATCTGCCAAGATGCTGAGTTGCTACAGTGTCTTAACTTTCTTAGAGATGGAACAAGTAGAGCACGACCCTGATTTCATGTCACTATCGCGCCAGTTCAAGGTTACTGCAATGGAGCTCATCTCCCTTCTTGAGCAGGTCAGACAGGTTTAGAACATAGTTACTGTCTTTCATTTTATTCTTTTGCCACCACTTGCTCCCTCTTCCCCTTCTTTTTTTTTTTTTTACTTGTTTTGAATTCTCACGGACTGTTTGAAGGAAGTGCAAATGGTTTAACTCGGTTGCAAAGATTCATTAGTATGCCTTTTCTGTTTCTTCATGTAGTAGTCTGCTGGTGTGTTTCTTAAGTAAATTATAAGCTAGCTTTTTTGGGGTTTTGTTATTAGTATCTGTACATCTTGTAAGCTAATACTAAAAAGTTAATGATAAGGAAGATTCACTGTAAACAATAGAACCGTGAAAGATGTTAAGACGTTACAGCAGACCAATGAATAGGCAGTCATATAACTAAAAAGCAAGCGACATAATAATTGCAGGAAGCCAAGAAACTATGCATGAATCCCTATCAACTATAATGACCTAAAAATGGATAGCACAGGTAACTAAACATGCTGTGTAAGTCACTGAAGCCAAGAAACTGTGCATGAATACCCTATCAACCATAAAGACCTAAAATTGATAGCACAGGTAATTAAACATGCTGTGTGAGTCACTGAAGCCAAACTGGAACGAGTTTTAATGGGTGGTGGACTACTAAATTATTTTCGTGGGTTATTTTTAAACATGCAATGTATACAATGTGAATTTGAGGAATCTTGGCACTGGCTTTTGTGTAAGAATGATATTAAAGCATGAAACAGCAGTTTACCCTTATTTCTTTTGTGTGGGTTCGCCATTTGTTATATTGCTGCATCATTATTTTTCATTCTTTAAATAATTTCGCACAACTGTAGTGAAAACCCCAATGACCATTGTTCTTTTGTGGTTAACCTTCGTTGCTTGGATAATTATCTTATTGGGGTGTTATTATTATCACTTTTTATCATAGAAACAAAAAACTGGTGGGAGGACAAAGGTTCTTTTGGAGACGGTTCCTGTGCACAAATTGGCAGATATCTTTGTTGCAAGTTTTGAGATGAGCTTTGAGGAGCAACTCTCTATGTTGGATTCGGTAGATGTTAAAGTTAGACTTTCAAAAGCTACTGAATTGGTTGAACGGCATTTGCAGGTTTTCTAAGAACTGAAACTCCTGACAAGATAATTGCTAAGTTTTTGATTTGGGATTTTTTTGGTGGTGGTCTTTTCTTTGTGGCTTTACTGAGGCAAAACTAAGTGCTGATAACTTTCTGCTCTCTAACAGTCAATTCGCGTGGCGGAGAAGATTACCCAGAAGGTTGAGGGACAGTTGTCAAAGACCCAGAAAGAATACTTCCTTCGACAGCAGGTTTTTTTCTATTTTCCCTATTTTTTTCCTCATAAGTGCAAGATGTTAGGGTTTGGATATTTCCTTAGACAGCAGTTCCTTTTCTAGGTTACTTGTTTTTTGCAAGATGTTACGGTTTGAGTTTATAGCTTTTCTATCATTAAAGCAAGAAGCTTGATAAATCAATATTAAGCGCTCACTATCAGCTTTTATTCTCGAGGCTCTTGCACATTTACTGCGGTACTCCAGTCCAGTTGTCTAGAAATAATGTATAAGACAGACAGGAATTTGTAATAATGTATCATGAGTGACTCAGAATTGGATTCTGGTAGAGAAAATTGAAACTTTAGAGTACCATCTTCTTGTGAGCTTTCTGTTTTACTTTAACTGGTTAGAACCAGAATTTTCCAATGTCTCTCTCTACTTGGGGAGTTATTGCCATTCATCAACCAAAATAGAATAGCACTGATTTCTATTATAGAGCAGTGGTATTGACGTGTTTTTGCATGTAAATGAACATTATCCATATATCGATATATTGATGTCTCTTTTTTAGCGCTGTTACATAATTAATTTTAAGAGTCTATTTCAGGGTCATTATGGTCATCTTGTGTTTGTTTTTATTTATTTTATGAGTCTGAAAGGAATAGACAGTTTGTGCTTCAGAGCATTCCCATACTGTCATGCAATCAGTGTTTTGTTAGTTTGTTGTCTACATCTGTATCCTACCTCCTCAATATGTGTGGCTCTTTCTAATATTCACCTATTGACTTATTATTATTTTTCTTTACTTTGGCACTTTTTTCAGATGAGGGCTATAAAAGAGGAACTGGGTGACAATGATGATGATGAGGATGATGTGGCTACCCTAGAAAGAAAAATGCAAGATGCGGGAATGCCTGCAGATATTTGGAAGCACGCACAAAGAGAGCTAAGGTATGCTAAGTTGCAGATATTTATAAGGATCCTTTAAGATATTTTTGCATGTGAGGACATTATACAATCTTGTTCCATGAGAACCTCCAATGTCTCGAAACTTTGAATTGTTACTGATCTTCTCCTGACAGAGCACTAAGCTGATCAATTACATGAGTGCAACTTTTGAGTTTGAAGTTTGATAACAAGTGTCCTAATTTTCCAGGAGACTTAAGAAAATGCAACCTCAACAACCTGGATACAACAGCTCTCGTGTTTACCTGGAACTTCTTGCTGATCTGCCCTGGCAAAAAGCCAGTGAAGAACTTGAATTGGATTTAAAGGCTGCAAGAGAGCGCCTTGACAATGATCACTATGGTTTAGTTAAGGTTAAGCAAAGGATAATTGAGTACCTAGCTGTTCGCAAGGTTTACCACCTTTTCCTTCTCTTTTTTCTTTGGATTTATCTAGTTCCAGCTTGTGTTCGACTTGATGTGGTATATATTTATGTGCATTGTAGCTCAAACCTGAAGCAAGAGGACCTGTTTTATGCTTTGTTGGCCCCCCTGGTGTAGGGAAAACATCTTTGGCATCATCCATTGCTGCATCACTTGGTCGAAAGTTTATACGGATATCTCTTGGTGGTGTAAAGGATGAGGCTGATATCAGAGGGCATAGGAGAACATACATTGGAAGCATGCCAGGACGTCTAATTGATGGATTGAAGGTTGTGACTGTTTTCCATTGATGGCGTTTTCCGTATCAGTATTTATAAGGCCTAGCTTTTTATGCACGTACATTCTTGTGTATTTTCCTGTTTGTTCAGAGTTTAGGGTTTCTTCTCCATGACAATAGATGACAAGGAATGCTGTTATGCTGTTTAATGTTTTCTTGTTCAAATGTGTGTTCTTGTCTGGAGTGTATTTACTTATTTAGCGCTCGAAGTAGGATTCTAAATGTCTTTTCTTGTTTGGTATTCTGAATTTCAGAAAGTAGCTGTTTGCAACCCAGTAATGCTGTTGGATGAGATTGATAAAACAGGGTCTGATGTTCGAGGTGATCCAGCTTCAGCTCTGCTAGAGGTTCTTGACCCTGAACAGAACAAAACGTTTAATGACCAGTATCCTATAATAATGTTGGATGCAGCCAGTCATGTTGTCATCATAGTGAAATTTTGCCTTTCAAATTTTACAACGGCTATGCTCATCTGATACTTTTATCTTCTTGTTAGCAAAGCTAAATCCATTTGCATCTGCATGTTTTCATGGTGGTTTAAGAATAGTTGTCCTCCTCCCGTTTTGTGAGTTCGAAATGCCTGTTGACCTTCACTGTGGTCCTCAATATGGGAATTTGGGGCTTTACTTTTTGCTTTGGTGGTTGAAATTTCTCTAGATCTTGATCTCTTTGATGAGTCCTGTAACTCCTGTCTCCTTACAATTAATCTATGGTGTCATATTATAACTTCTTCACTCGGGATATCCGTATGATTGGGGAAATAATTTCTCTCTGAAAGTTGTTGAACCTTGATAAAATTTTACTTTCAAGGATCTGATGGTCTTTTTGTATATAAAAATTCTCAATATCTTGACAACGAAATGCTAATTTTAGTTGACAATTTGGATTTATGATGAATATATGTGGGAGGTACCTTTGATATGTTTGATCCTGCTCTTCAGTCGTTTTAAAGCAATTCCTTAATCGAAGATTACTAGCTATTTAAATGTGCCATATGACCTTTCTAAGGTGGTCTTTGTGGCAACTGCAAATAGAATGCAACCTATTCCTCCAGCACTGTTGGACAGGATGGAGGTCATTGAACTGCCTGGATACACACCAGAAGAGAAGCTGAAAATAGCGATGCGACATCTTATCCCACGAGTTCTAGATCAGCATGGGCTGAGTAATGAGTTCCTTCAGATTCCCGAGGTAATTCACATAGTTATTTTGGGGAAGTGTAATGAAGCGTATCATAGTTGTAGCATTACCCACTCGCAGTTCCCTTTAACCTAAGAATTCGCCTTCTCATAATTCTGGTTCTCGGTTATGTACGTTTTTCACATGGTTGTGTACTATAGAGCCATATTATTCTCTCGCTTTTCGAAGGCTTTTTTAATTTCACATGGTTGTGCATCACTAGTTACTGTATTTTCATCTTTATTCCAGTAAAACAATCGTGTTCTACCATAAATCAATAAACTAGCTTGGTGAAGGATCAACACTCATCTTTGTAGGGTTTAAATCACTTATTATTCTTTGATTTTGTATTCCCTTCTTTTGTTCTTTTGTTTTCTCTGGTTTTTCGGATTTGGGGGGTGAGGTAGGTCGGAGTATGATCGTTTCATGTTTTGAATATTGAGTTTCAGTAACTTTCTGTTGGGGTATTATGGACCTCAGAAAGTTTTGAGGTTTTATGGTATTATTATTGTATTATTATGAATTACTATTTAGCTTACATTTTCTTTAGTAAATCTTTGTTTTCTTTATTTTTACTTCTGCTGGTATACCACTGTTGCGAGCAAGTAGAGTAGCCTCTGGTTAATGTCTATTTACTTCTATATCTGGTTATTTTGGTTATGATTGACATATAGAAGAAACTATTCCTTAATCGGGTCCGTTTTTCTTTTAGGATATGGTTAAGATTGTCATCCAGAGATACACCAGAGAAGCTGGTGTTAGAAATTTGGAGAGGAACTTAGCTGCTTTAGCTCGCGCAGCAGCTGTAAGAGTTGCAGAGCAAGAACACTTGAGCAAAGATGTGCACCATCTTAGTGCCCCAATGCTAGAGAGTAGAGTTGTTGATGGAGCTGAAGTAGAAATGGAAGTCATTCCAATGGGTGTCAGCAATCGAGAGATATCAAATGCATTTAGAGTTGCGTCACCTTTTGTTGTGGATGAAGCCATGTTGGAAAAAGTTTTAGGGGTAAGCATGCGACTCAATTTTATAATCCTGGTGCTTGAATTATAATAATTTTGAGGAACCCGAGTTGTTTCATTTTTGTCTTACACATGCGGTTTGCAATATTTGTGATGGGTGCAGCCTCCGAGGTTTGATGACAAAGAAACTGGTGAACGAGTTGCAACTCCTGGGGTATCTGTTGGACTAGTCTGGACCTCTTTTGGTGGAGAAGTTCAGTTTGTTGAGGCATCGGCAATGGCCGGAAAGGGTGAACTTCATCTTACAGGGCAACTGGGTGATGTTATTAAAGAATCAGCTCAAATTGCTTTAACCTGGGTAATCTTTTTGTATTCTTCTAAATGCCTAAGAATTGTAACAAGAGTGTGCACAATAGAAGAGCCAAGTGCTTTCAAATTGTGCTTTCAAATTTGCCCTTTTATTAATTTGTCATTATAGTTGTAGTTACCCAAATATTTATTATACGCCAACCAATAAAAGAAACACATGTTTCCCAGTTTGTCTTTTTATTAAATAATAATAATTATTTACGGTTGCCGTTACAATAATTTAAATTGAGCACGCACTTAGTGAAAGAAAAGTGCATTGTTTATTTATTACTACCATTAAAAGAATGTGTATAGTAGTCTGCTGCAAGTGCATCGCACGTGTAATACAAGTAGTTGTTTCAGAAGAAAGAGTAGAGGGGTTGACAAGCTATTTCAGGAGATTCTGAGTCGAAATCCTGGGACATATATGCCTTTACTAATTACCTATCCAACCGAAAAGTATATGTGCCTTCTTTCTTATCCTGGGTCAATTCTCTGTTACCTTATACATCAAGAGTTACTAATCACATTTCCGTGACATACAGGTCAGAGCAAGGGCTGCAGAACTTAAATTGGCTTCCTCTGACGGTGTTAATCTGCTGGAGAGTCGGGACATTCATATACACTTCCCTGCTGGGGCAGTTCCTAAAGATGGTCCCTCAGCAGGTGTGACACTTGTCACATCACTGGTTTCTCTCTTCAGCCAGAGAAGGGTAAGAGCTGATACTGCAATGACTGGGGAGATGACCCTCAGAGGTCTGGTGTTACCTGTTGGTGGTATCAAAGATAAGGTTACTTTCAACTCTCTGAATAGTCATTGTTGTTATTTATGTTTTTTCTTCAGTAGCTCAATAGCACATAGTAGTTTTGACGTAGTTCATAGCTGCTTAATGTAATTGTCACTTTTTTAGTAAAACATATTGGTGGTTTAGTCGTTTTCATTTTTGTACACATTGTAGCTTAAGCGTAACTAGTTAAATGAAAGAGTAAATGGCAGATCTAAAGAATTGGGTGTATTGTGTTTTAACAAACCTATACCATTCAAGAGCCTACTGAAAGAGGATCAAGACTTCGTGTTATGAAATTGTAGGAAGGTTTAGAACAATGAGATTCAAATGGTGGAAGGGATGAAGATCATTCTTAGAAGAACGGGACAATGTTTTTTATGTTGGAGTTGCCAGTAGAACGTCCCCACTAGCTTAATTGCCAAACTTTGGATGCAACATTTATGAGAACTAGACTTTGATATTTGCTCTTTGAATGCGTGGTGTACAGGTTTTGGCAGCTCACCGATGTGGTCTCAAGAGAGTTATCCTTCCAGAAAGGAACCTGAAGGACTTAGTTGAAGTACCAGCAGCTGTTTTATCCAGTTTGGAGGTAACGTACCTTTGTTTGCTACATGTTGATAATTGAAAGTAAATGATATATCCACCCAAAAATCTACCCAATTTCCTTACTCGCTGACATGGATTCCTATATGGCATATTCTTTATTTCCTATTTCTAGATGCACCACATTTCATATACTGGAATTTAATTTCCATAAATGGTGTTGGTATGATTTTCGGGTAGATCCTATGAGTTGGTGTAACATTACTCTAATTAAAAACCAAAATTGCTTGGGAGTTTTTGTTTGGCAACACTCTTGGTACTTATGCCATGTAGCCGAAGCAGCTGTTTTATCAAAAACTAAAGCAGCTAGTTTCTCCAGATTGAAGGACTTACTTTAGATGTGGGCAGTGTAGCCGTAGACCTAGCCTTCCATACGAAAATAACTTTTTGGGGGTAAGATATAGCGTTTTCCGTTTGCTCTAAATCTTGACATCTCTTCTATTTGACAGATACTATTTGCTAAAAGGATGGAAGACGTCTTGGAACAAGCTTTCGAAGGTGGTTGTCCCTGGAGACAACACTCTAAGTTATGACAAACATCAAAGATGCTCGTATAATTTTAGTTCGTGAGTATGGGCATTTGGTTGCGCCTAATCAGCTCGCAAAGGTGGTGATCGGAGACCAATGGAAGTGTTAACAAGGTCCGGTAATTGTAATCTTCAAATATGTTTCCTTCCTCTCTCTGCCAATGTTTAATGTAATCAACGATCATACGTTGTATTCATAATTAGTTTTTAATTAAAGATATTCTTATCGAATGACTGGTGCATGGAAATAATTTTAATTAAGGAAGTTCAAGAATAAAAATAAAAATAAAAAACTGGTTATGAAAAGAAATTGTTTACATTCATCATATTAGCTATAGTTAACACGTAACAGGCCAAAAGGCCCATTTTAACCTATGTAAGGGAGGCTAGAGGGATAGACGTGACTAAGGATGGAAGCCAGCCGAGTTGGGTCGAGTAGTAAGCTAATCGAGTATTACTCATTCTGTCTACTCGCTACTCATACCCGACTCGTGCTCGAGTACTTTATTATGCTCGAACTCGATTTGATAAAGAAATCTAATACTCGAAACCGACTCGGTTCGTGTTCGATAATTGATTTTTTATTTTTTATTTTTTTAGCAATAAGAAATAGCAAAAAGAATAGTTTTTTTGCAACTATCACTTACAAAATCATAAGTTCTATTTCATTACAACTAATTTGTCAAAAAATAAAAATGAAAAATAAAAAATCTTCATATATATAGGTATTTAATTTCTTTGCAACTAAAGTTATTTTAGTTATAACTTTCAAAAAAAAAAAAACAAAAACAAAAACAAACAGTTAGTTTAGTTATAATTTTACACTATTTTTGTCAATAAAGGAGACAATATAGCTTTTTCTTACACCTATTTCTTTTATATATATATATATATATATATTTTATAAAGTAGCTCTATTAATATCTTTAACTAGATGAAAGTTTTGATCTATATAAAAAGGTTGATCTATTAAACTATGAATAGAATAAAAATAAATCAATTTATTGAGGAAAAAAAATAGAGTTTTAACATAACTTCGACCTTCACTACTGCCATAGATAGAGTTTTGCTTGGATCCGACATAATCTTATGGCAAATCAGAGCTTGGATATGTTCTTAGAGACTCCAATGCTATATTTTGGGGTTGAGCCTTTGAGATGTAACTATTGAGAACTGAGCAATTGAAAAATCATGCCTCATGCGTAATATAAATGAGAGTAATTTTAAGTGTAATCGAGAAACGAAAAGTCGTGGGTAATATATACACATGTTATATTGACATGGTCACATAATATTGCTATATGAAAATATTAAAAAAAAACAAATAGTTTAGTGGTTAGCTATTCTTCTATATCTTGTGTACAAGGTTCAAATTCTTGGACAAAAAAAAAAAATATATTTAATATATAAGATAAAGATATAATTCAGTTACTTGCGAGTTAGCAAGTCGAGTATCTCACTCTTTGGGTATATAAAATACTCGAGCCCGACTTGTTTAGCAAATAATTCGAAAGGACAATCCGAGTAATTATCGAGTTGAGCTCGACTTGTTTAATGAACAATCCAAAAGTTTAATTCGAGTAATTATCGAGTCAAGCTCGAGTTACTCGCGAGTTGCCTGGCTCATTTTCACCCCTACTATATACACAATATTGTTTAAGTAATTTTTTTTTATTTTTTGTATAATCAGTAAATAGTAGAATATGATAGTAAAAATATATATTGTGATTTATTTTACATTCATCTATATATAATAGTGTTGCATTCCATTCGATAGCAATTATAATATTTTAATTTTTAATAATAAATATCATAAATAATTTTTTAATTTTTATTCTTATATTAGTATATAATATTTTTATTAAATAATATTTTTTTTTTTATAAATACACATGCATAGAACTTCTCCTAATTCAATTAAATGATCCATGTTGACGTCATTAAAAAATAGACTGTTATGATTAATTTTTTTATAAAATTATTGTTACTCTTTTCTCCTTTCTCTCTCTCTAAACCTGAAGCTACTGACCTCATCCTCCATCGTCGCCTCCACCGTCGGTGAAACAATCCTCTGCCATCGGTAAATGTATATATATATATATATATATATATTTATTATTATTAAACAACTATTTAAATTAATTAATGTTTAAAATGTTCGGGGCAAACAGTGCTCCACTAATTCAAGGGCAGTACTGTAGCACAATTCCCTAATTTAGAATCCGTGAACAGTGTTAAATATGCTGCTGGGGCCTTTATTTTGCTCCCCAATATTTAATTTGAAGCTCCCTATTCGACTGCAGGATGGAGTCGTCCTTGCCACTAGGGTTTAAGGAGGAGGACGACGTCGTTTTCGGCAGTGGAAACGGCCGCTCGTCGTCGTCGTCATCATCATCAGTGTGCGGGTACAAATTGGTGCCATGGATTAGCTGGGACGAGTGGGATAGAGTGAGAGTGTCTCTCTTCTCTTCCTCTCCCACTTCCATCTCCTCTGCTCTCAATAGGGTAAGGCCGCTTATGCTTTTTTCCCTTACAACTTGTAGCTTAAGGATTTTTATGAACTTAAAAACACGTCCCTTTTTATTATAAATAAATAAAATAGCGGGGCTTTGAAAAATTGGTTGCAAATAAACTAGTTTATTTCTGTCCAAGAGAAGAGCTGATGCATGTAGCTTAAAAATTTTAGCTTATTTAGGTTAAAACAACGAATTAGCCCATCTTGAAAGTTGAACGGTTAAATGCTGTCCAACATGTAAGTAAAAAAGCTAAAAAATTGGAGCTTATAAGCTGCAACCAAACAAACCCTCAATCATATTTAACACATCCACAATATGTACATGCTGTTGTCTTTTTGGATGAAATAAAAAACATCACTTTACTAACACCAAACTGCTCATCGTAACAACTTTTAGAATTTATTTGCAAAACATTGGGATTATAAATGTTTTTAGAATAAACTTTAAATGCAGCTTTGAGATGCAGATCTTGAAAAGTAGCTGCATTCCCAAGCTAAGCCTGAGTAAGCCGCTTTCCTGAAGGAGATTAATTTATGTATTTCGCCTGTATAGAAAATTTCATACACAAGCATGATTGAATATATATAATACATGCGCATGAGGCTTGTATAAGGTGTGACCCTGCTTCTGTATGAGATTTCTATACCAGCGGTGTTTGTAAGCTATTCTCATCTTAAAAAGGCTAACCTACCTATTTCACCAGTCGGACATTTTCTCACTCGAGACCAATTTTGTTTTTGCCAGGTGGCGGCATGGCGGAGCAGGGGGTGCCTTCCTGTTGTCGTTTACGTCACTGCTTCACTCATTGAAATCCAGCAAAAAGATCCTTATTTTAGGTTGGTGTACACAGTACTATTGTTAGTAAATGCTCGTACTGTTGCCGGATAGTGCCTGCATAAAGGATACATGTTTTCTACCGACTTCTGTATGTAACTTTCAGAAAAAAAAATCAGTGGTGACAGAGTAATATACTTTTTAAAAGGGTATTATGGCATAACATATAGTAGTATAATGGAATTTGTTGAATCCTCTATGGCTTAATTTGGTAATGCTAGCGAATTTTTAAAGTTCATTGTGAAAGTGGGTGTAATTCTAGTGTTTAGTATATAAAATTTAAAAGTTGTTTTAAGAAGTAATGCGGTAACTTTGAGATTCTTCTTATTACTTATTCATAGAAAAAGTAAAATTAGCTTTTAAAAGCACCCTATGGCTACTTTTAAAGCAGCTGCTTATTTATAGCAATAGGCAACCATAAAAATAGCATATGATTTTGTTGAATATAATAATAAATAATATAATTGGCCTTTCCTAAATAGCTTAAGCTTTTAGGTAAGATGGTCGCACATCAGTTAACATGGTATCAAAGCAAGCAGCGGTCCTAGGTTCAAATTTCACCGCTACCCAATTAAAGTTAAATTGCACTTGTTTGGCTTCAAAAATATGCTACATGTGAGAAAGTGTGTTAAATATAATAATAAATAGCGTAATGTGCCTTTCCTTAATAACTTAAGCTTTTAGGTGAGATGGTTGCACATCAATTAACATATTTTTTATATGGGTGTTTCACCACATGTTGGTAATTTCAAGAAAAATGTAGAAGCGCTTATTAAAAAGCAATTCAAAATTTGGCCCAAATGTGATGTTGTTAAATGCACTCTTTATAAGTTTCGAATATTTAGATTCGTTACACATTTATATTTTCATAGTTTTTTATTCACTATTTTTTTATCCCGAATTCTTGATCGTACTTTTATATCAAAACTTGTATCAAATCTGTCCATTTATTTTGCTTACTGTGATGCAATCTCTGTCCTGCTATATATATGTGTGTGCATGAGTTGTGTTTGTGTATACATATGTATATATGTGTGTGTGTGTATACAACATATGTATGTGTGTGTGTGTGGAAAATTTTATATTATTTGAGTTAATGGAAATAATATTGAGGTTGTGATGAGTTGCTTCAATTAAATTGTAGACTTGACATAGTCCACAAAGGTGCTGCGGAGTCGGAGGAGATACTGGCGATGCTGTATTGCATGGCAATTATGAGGTAGTATTCCTACGCTATAAATGCACTTGCAAATTCTAATGTGACAAGCAGCTTATTTGCTGTATGTTATGGTTGCTCCTTGGTTTATTTACTTCTCTTTCTTGGAAATGACTGATAGGAGTGTGCTTTATTTACTTCTTTTTCAGAACATAGTTTTGCATTTTTTCTGCTTATCTCATGTCATCATGAGAACTTATGTTCTGAAAAAGAAACTATGCTTCTTAAATCTCTTGAATTTGAAGGCTTGTTAATGGTGTTGTTGAGAAGACACGTAAGAAGACAGAAGTATCAATAGGGGAGGCAGCTGACACAATCAATATTCCTCGGGTGCTGATAGACATTCGACATGGTAAAAGAAAATTTAAAATTGTTGTACAGCTCTTGTGCACTTCTTTTTTTTGTATTAAGCTTCTAAGAATTCCTTTCTATTGATATAAACTCTTAAGGTTTGAATCCTCCGCCTTAGATGCAAATTTAGAAGCAGCATCATTAAGCTAGCTCCCTTCATCAATCTTATAAGCTTTTTAATTTGAGCTCCCGAGATTAATTTTTTGATATCTTTTCAAGTCATGTAACGTTGGATATGAGTGAATGTCCTACATGGCCACTTTTAGTGACTTCTTTATTTTCAGAGTGTTCTCATCGAGATCTTCCTTCACTTCAGCTTGTTCGTCTTGCTTCTGTTAAGGTATGTGTATATTCTCCTTCCCTTTTCTTTGTATTCGATGTGGTTTTATTTTGCATGATGTACTTTTCTTTGCAAGAAGAATATGTGTACTGATCTATAAATAGTTTGGTTAAAGATGCGATGATCAAACTGGTCATGAATAAACTCGACTAAGTTCATCAAAGTCTTAGCTTAACTGTTTTACTTAATCAATTACTCAAAGTCTGAACGGAAAAGGTGGACTCGTCCATGTACGAATAGAATAGGAATATTTTCCAGTTTTTAACTTTGAATACTTAAAGCATGTCAATACCACTATTATTGTACGATATAGGATTCAAAAGCTGGTGTCTGTAGTTGTGTACGGAACTATGTGGTAAAACAGAGTCTCAGCTGTACGGTTATGTTCTGATATCTGCATATATGAACAACTACAACATTTATGATATATGACTTGTGACTAGTCAAGTTTTAGTGTTGCAAAGTCATGTTCTAACTCCATTAGACAATGTTGATCCATCTTAGTTACACCTTTTGTGGTCTAACAACAAATTCCTCGTGTTCTTATGGTTGGCTCTATATTCGGCATTGAAGAAACTATTAGTGTATCTGTAAGCAAGGTTGTCAAAATGTGTCTTGGGCATGTATCATTTTATACGATTTTGTGTATTGTCTCGCTTCGTATTGTGTATCGTAAGAATTTTAAGCAGTCCTTTTTTTAAT
>MKEJ01086673.1:0-14108 GCA_001753735.1 Embelia ribes | reverse complement strand
AATCAGTGCCTTCACCGGTTCAATAAACGATTCGATTTTGAAAATCTTGGTTAAAATACTTTATATACAAGTAGAAAAGGGTTGGGCCACATACAATGCACCATTTTAAAAAAATTGTATACTAAGTTATTAGTCGACTGATTGCTTCCTTAAAGTTTGGTCAATTTTGGTTAGCTCTGATCAAAATTTGCAGGGCTTTACAAATAATATAGACTATAACAACATTTTACAAAAACATTGTGACAATCGTCGTCAGAAAATACGTTTCAGACCTTAAGCAAAGTTTGCAAAAAGCATCTCTTAGAAAATGTTGCTTTAAGCACTTTTTGGTGTAGTGTATATTTTCGAACAGGATTAGTTTCTTTATTAGAGAGATTATTTCTTATTTATTAATTGTTATTATTATTTTTCTTAATCATGACCCTTATCTGTATAAAGAGTCTTGGTTTATCTAATTCTATGTATCAATAATAATTGTTTTTCTTCTTTTTGTATTATTTAATAAAACGAGACAAAGACATGGAGGACTTACAGTTTAGAAACTTTGGATTTGTACATTTTTAGTTTATTGACAACCAGACGTGTACATTTTTTGTTACAATAGTTAATTACCTGGCACTTTTCGTACCAAAACTATATGAATTTGACTGTTTTTGCACCTTAAAGTAACACCTGACAATTTCGTATACACAGATTTTTCCTTTTTCTCACTCTACATGAGCTTTAATATTTTACATCTGTCGTCCCTAAATGCACGTTTTCCTAATGATGAATTATAAATGTTAGTTGACCATAAACCTCAAGGAAGTAAACCCTAATTTCAGAAAACTTAGGGGGTAAATTGAAATTGTCAGAAACCCTATGGCGGCAAAGTGTAATTTACCAGAAAACTTATACACTAAACCAAGAAGGTCTAATTCACAAAATGGATAAATTCAATCACTAAATTTCTGAAATTATGATTGGATTTGGGTTGAAAATTAATCTCGGCAGAGTTCACAAAATGGATAAGTGTTAAGGAAAAAGTTTAGTTTTAGATTTTAGGGACCGAATTGGAACTTAAACAAAATTAAGGTTTTAGGGGTTTGCCTGCGAGAAAAAAATTAAAAACAAATGTGAGAAAAATCTTACACGCCGTTATTTTCAACCCAAAAACCATAAGGTTATAGATTTAGGAATCAAATTTGGAAAGTTATTTATGCGCAGAAGATGGATAGTATTTAAGTATAATAATGGCAACATTGAGACACAAAATCAAAACTCCCAAGAGTTTAAATGGGGGAAGAAAACCAACCTAGTACTTTACTATCAACACTAGAAGATATTATGTTTAGGGGAAAAGATTTTTGTTGTAAAAGGCAACTTTAGTTGGTAACAAAAGATTTAGATGAAAAGTAATTTTTATTTGATTGTTGTTCAGAATTCTTACATTTAGGGATTTACAACTCAATTTTCGTTGCTAAAACTTTTTCCAGACAGATTTTTGTAGCTGAAGTTTTTATCCTTTGCACAACGCGAAATCGATGTTTCATGAAACCTGAATTCCTTAGCTCCTTGTAGTGTGATAAAAATAAAAAATAAAAAAACTACCCTCATTATTTTTGTTCTTTTTTATTTTATTATTATTTGTTTATATTTTGGTTAGAATGCGAACTCACTGTTTACACACTGTATATAATGGTACACTGTCGATCTAATCACTCGGGTCAAATCCCACCGTCCGTACGGCCCTAAGCTGGAAAAGACATTGTGGAGTGGAGCCTACTTTTACTATTTTTGTCCAAACAAAACTATTCCAGGGGTTGCACCCAACCTACAAATATTAATCACTGACAAACACGCACAAATTTACTTCCCCTGTACTTACAAAAATACAAAACAAGCCTTATTTCAAAGTAATTTATGGTTAGAAAGTAAATTGACAATTTTCCAACTCTGTTTTATTGATGATCGCAGGTAATTACGTCTAAGTACCATCTACATTTCTTTTAAATTTTCGGTTAAGGTTATATATAAGGATTAATAAGACTATTAAATAGCTTCAATTATATGAAAGAATAATTAAATTTTAATAAATTAGCCTTGTGAATTGTGTTGAGTGATTGAACATTTAGTAGACATATTTAGGAAAAGTTTGGAAAAAATTAATTAATTAATTTTGGATTTTCTAAAGCGTAAAATAAATAGTAATAAAAATCATTAAAACTAAAATTTTTTAAAAAAACGGAGAGAGTAATGATATTTGTG
This sequence comes from Embelia ribes, assembly GCA_001753735.1. Classification (NCBI taxonomy): domain Eukaryota; kingdom Viridiplantae; phylum Streptophyta; class Magnoliopsida; order Ericales; family Primulaceae; genus Embelia; species Embelia ribes. The sequence continues at coordinate 11,861 of MKEJ01086673.1, read as the reverse complement.
AGAAGTCTCAGTATTTTTACTATACCGCTGTTGAAATTTATATAAGAATCAAAATATTAAGAAGATAACAAAACGAACTCTAGTCGCGGAGACTTGCACAAAAAATTCTAGTTGTGAGAGTGTAATGCTCTGTAAAATAGGAGACTGTCGACAATGGCAAAGCAAATTGTTGATGGTGTGAGGACTGCATACAATGTGTTCGATGCTATCGATAATATTTTGAGCTGGTAGCTTCTTTTTATGACACTTGTCCATTGTGTCTGCGTGTTATAACTCCAAAATTTTACCATTTTGTTCATTTACACACCTAGAAAATGGAGATAAAGAGAGAAAAATCTTAAGAAAACATCCAAGCCTTTGCCCATTTGAGCCTTGAATATGTTCTCGAGCCTTATTACAACATCTGCAACGTTTTCTACACAATTCGACGAAGGTATAACTCAATTTCTTAGCTTAACAATCTAAAAATTCTTACACTCTTAGTTAAACTAGCTATGCATGCTAATAATTAGCCTAATTACACTAGTTTTTGCACTATTCCATATAGGAAAAATATTTTCAATAATTTTTGGGTGAGATTTCCGGAGAGACAGCTATGTATCCTTACCTTTCGCCCAATTTTTCAAAGTTTCAACACTATTTTTAAATAAGTACCGGTTAGTTACGGGCAGTAAGTCATACGATAAATATTGCACAATAATGTTTGCTATTGTATGCTAATGCTTGTTATATACTTCTACCTATTATGGATAAATATGTTATGCGATGAATTTGGTATATGTAAAATTTGTATATGAAATATTTGTGTGAAAAAATTGTGGAAAGCATGTTGGCTATGAATTCGATGTCTGAGGAATTATGGTGATTTAAAACGTATGGAAGATTAGTGAATATAGTAATATTTATTGGAAAACATATCATGGTTTAGTGACTATAATCCATTAAAATATGATTTACAGTCATGGTGAGATCCTGTGAGTTTTTAAAAATAAATATGGATTATTGAGCATTTAACGGGGGCCTAGAGACCGATTTTGCCCTCACATGTTGATGTTTGGTCAGATCTTACGAGAGGTTCAGGGTAAGTTCACACAACCAAAATCTTTACGCATAAAGTTTCGAGATACTATTTTCTCAAGTCTATGTTTCCCAATACAATATTTCATCCGGATGAAATAATGTGTGAAATTATATGTGTCCGTAATTTGTGAACTTCTACGCTAAATGAGATTTTTGTGGGATATGAAATGTGTTCCTTATGCTATGTTTATCGTATTGAATACTTCTTGTCACTAATCCCGTCTACCATTTTACGTATCAAATCATGCAGCACATGAAGAAAGCACCCCTAGTGCCTAAAGGGAAACTACTCGTGTCTACTTAACAACAACTTCCTATTGGAACCTGAAAGGCGCATGTTATGGTAATAGTTTAAGTCTGGAAGTAGTTGATGTGATGACTACTGCATATAAAGTTTTTGGAAACAAACGAATTTCGTAGTAATGAATTTTGTTGGTGAGCCAGAATCTGTTGTTAATTTATGTTTTTTACAGTTCATAAAGCTTGTAAATTTTACATTTTGCTGTAAATCAAGTATTGCTGTAAATATAATATGTTGTTGCATTGTCATGATTTGGCATTTTGGGTAGTTTTTTTGTTGAGGCCTATCATGTAAAATATTATATTATTTTTCTCAAAATCTAACACGCATGGGTTCCTCGGAATATGGGACGTAACGGAAAGACATGTTTTAGGACTATGCATTTGGATTGGCCAGAAACACTATGTAATTGGCTAGCAACATTACATAATGCTGCTATGTAGCATTTTCAGTGGTGGCCGAAACTGATATGCACCCATACAACGGTGACAATAAATTTCAAAAAAGTATCAATCACCATCATATTTCCCTTCAGAACAAAAATTTGAAAGAAAAGTGTAAAAAAAAAAATTATGGACAAACGAAAAAAAAAAAAAATCAAATTGTGATTTCCGCAAGTATTGCCCTGCGTGCTTTACATTTCGAAACATAGCATTGAAATTGTTCTCATTATAGCAACCGGTATCGATACAAAAATCAGGGTTGAAATAATGAATGGTTTGTTGAATCAATTAGCCTTTTGCAAGAAACGACTACGTAAGGTAAGAGGGGACATGAGTGCAGGTGCAGGGGTCAGTATTGTGGGGGTATGCAGCACCTGATCAGCGCAAAATAAGGGCAAACTCGTGGTCCTCAATTCCTCTTTTATCACGTGCAATGCATGGATGGAACCTTCTCCTTTTCTTCACCCCTTAGTTTCTCCACATTTGCAAGCCATCAGATCTCTCTCTCTCTCTCTCTCTCTCTCGTCACGTATATATATATACATACATACAGAATTTCTGATTCATAACTGACAAAAGAGGGACAGAGTAATTCTTTGGGTGCATTAAATGTTTGTACTCTAGCGCCCAATTATACACGATGGAGTTTTAAGTGGAAACAAATATATAAACTACGAGGAATTTCAATTAACAAGAAATGTTCTGAACAAGACTTTTTGCCGTGCTCATAGTGGTAAATATATATATGCGTGTTATACATGCACTATGGTAGAAATTGGTGTCTTAACATGGTACAATATTGAATGATTAGGACAAATTTAATCTTGTAGCTTTGAAACTTCCTTGGTCTCCCACTTTAAAGCATGTTTGCAAATAACTATGGTGGTTATTGCAAAGATAAAAATTGTAGTATTATGATTTTAGGGTGTAATGAATATAACATTATGGTTGTGAAAATCGGATAACATTTGTAGCGGCTCAAATGTCACACTTGGTGCCCATAATGGTGTGTAGCAACCTATATTAGCGATAACACCTGATGTGGCGGTGGAAGCAGAAGACACGCTTTCCAAATTCATTTTCACCACTAAATATGTTCGTATTAGCGTTGTTACATAACGTTTCGGTCGCTACCACCTATACGGACCAATATAGCAGTGAGGATGGATGTCTTGTCATAATGGCCGAATATTTACGGATTGATCCATAATAACCCGTTATGACCATTATGGAACTCACAAGTAAAAATAAAAAAAAACAACTTACAAAAGATGAAAAAAATTCATGACTCTGATTTTCGCTACAATGATGTTGCATCTCACGTTTTGAAATAGTATCTCAAAGACCGCCATCATTTAGAAGACACAACCATTGTTAAAACCTTGGTTGCAACAATATAAAATTATGCTTTGAGGACATGCCTCTTCTAGTTGCCCCAAATATCTGACCGGTCTAACTCTGATACCATTTGTAAAGAAAGTTATCCATCCCACTAAAACTTCATAGGAATATACCATACACAGAATGTCGTGTTCCACCATAAGCACAATTAATTATGGAGTTCGCTTGTGCACTTTAACAGCATTGGAGAGAAAACGATCGACCAAAATTGGTATCAAAATGTTTTAGAACACATTGAACCAAATATATTAATGAAATTACTTATACTAAACTTTTGCATGCATCACGCAGATAATGTGGAGAGTGCGAGAGAATATGAAATTACTTATACGAAATTCTGCATGCATCACGCGGACGACGTGGTGAGTGATTGTTCTCTCATTACAGTTCTTGCTCGCCCAATGTGTCCGCATAACACCATAGTAGCTTGCCTAACATTTTCGTATGCCCGCCCATTCAAAGCTCGGATGCTATAATAATTGAAAAAATTAACATGTGGTTCGCACGAGCAATAATCTAGTAAAAAGTGAAAGTTTAATTATACGAAAGTGGCATGATTATCTAATTAGCATGTGTCTCCTTTTTAAAGTCTTTTATAAATAGTATAACTTCCTCCTAATAAATAATCATTTAAGACTCTTAATTTATCTTCTTTAAGTACGAATTGAGTATTTGTAATGAGAAATATTATATCAATCCAAAACTTTTGCCCAATTCTTTTACTTGCTAAAGTAACAAGAAGAATCTTTGAATGTGATTGGATTTTAATTGTATTACATTAATAGCTTGAATTAAGATTTCTTGGCCACATCAGTGGGTAAGGGAATTAGGTAAAAATTTTGGATATATATAGCATTCCTTTTTAGTAATACATCCATAGTATTTTTCAAAATAGCTTTTCCTAATTTGTAACTTCTTGTTCCTTTTATTTCAAAATTGAAGATCTTTACATATTCTTATTAATCTAAAAATAATACCTTCAACTATATTAATTCTAATTGCAACAAATATCCAAATATTTGATTGTCATGTGTTCCCAGTATTTAGGTTTTTTTACAAATAATACATATTAAAATTATATTAATAGATTTTCTACGATAAAACTATGTCCATATATACAAAATATAAAATTATTTATTTTGGAGGATTATACAAAATTTGTATCTTCAATTTATTTTTGTATATATATTTCTAATAAATGTTCTTATAATTATTGACATAAGTTCCATACATTTAGAATTTTTGAATAATAAAACTTATATAATAAATATCCATCAAATCAACACTTCTTGAAAAATAAAATTTATTAATTATATTATGTTATTTAAAAATACTATCACAATGGTGTTCCTCTGACCATAATTAAATATAAAGTGATCAAGAACAAATATAAACATAAAAATGATAAAACTTCTTGTTATTTGTCATTGGAAATATTTTATTAAAATTTTTCGTCTCATACTCAAAATGTCATTGTATCATAAAACAATTGAGAAAAATATAAAATAAAATAAAAACTATAATAATGCCATGAAAAGTTAGAACTAATAATTTAAAAATAAAAAAAAATCATATAACTTACACAACGTATAGGCTGCAAGCTGGTTAGACTAATTGATGAAACCTAAGTTACCATATCGCGAAACAATAGCGAGAGCAAGCGTGAGATTAGCTAGAATTACAAGCAAAAAAATTGTGAAGGAGGGAGCAATACGAAACCACTATTTTAACAACTAATTTTACTAATTGTTAGGTTGAATAGCCAATTTCTCTCTTAAATTATCATAAAATTCAAATCAAATATTACAATTTTCTTAAACATAAAAATAAATTTTAATAGGTTCCCAATGACTTTCTTAGCACACCTATTTATTGCAAATATCATGATTTTTTTTAATTAAATCTTGAGGAAAATACGAATTTCATAGTGTGAACAAATTAAATATTAAATCAGGTTAAGACACATATTTTCAAAGTGCAATTTTTCAAGTTCAACTAAAGAGGAGTTGAATCAATTAAAAAAAAATGATATTATATCCATTTATAAACCTCAAAAGAAATATACATCGTATTATTCCCACTGCCCCAATTAAAAAAAATGAGATAAATTATCTTGTTTAACTTCAATTACAGTAAATATGTTAAACTATCGTTATATATATTATAAACTGCATAACAAAATTTTCCAATAAAAAGTTATTTCTCTAGTCAATTTTAGTATATTTGTCACAGCTGAATAAATTCCAAAATCCACATAACTTAAAAAAGTCCGGCCAATTTTTCCAAATAAATATATATTTCTCTAGTCAATTTTAGTGTAAAAGTCTACTTATTGCACCATAAAGTTTACTACTTTTGCCAAGTTCAACAAAATTTTATAAATAGTTTGTATTTTCCGATCAAACCAAAGCAATTGAAAAAAAAAAAAACTTATTTTAAAATATCCAACCAAACAAATTACTCCATATACTGAACCCAAGGGTATAGAATTGCCTTTGCAAGAAACAAGACGCGTTGTACGTAGCCTCTATTTATTAGAGGCACTGTTGCACTACGTACCAGATGTATTTAGTAGTACTATGTAAAAATATCCAAAAAATCATAAATTTACTCCGTCAATCACTAAAAGGTTTTCATTAAAAATAAAAAATAAAAAATATCAAATATCAAATTTCTAGCGATAAGAAGTCAATATTTTTGTCAGTTTTGGTTTGGGAATACTGAATGTTTGTCTGGTAGAGTTATAGCCTTTGTTTATTATTATTTTTTATTAAGCTGAAAAATATTTGACAAAAAAGTAACTGAATCTTTTATTCATCTAGGCTTTTTTTCTTAATTTTTTTTTTTTTTTTTTTTGTTTAAAAATGTACAGAAATACTACTTATTCCAAAAAAGTAAACAAAACCTAAATAATAGATATGACACTATTGTTTAAATTTTTAAAATTCTTTCCGAATTGGAATTATTGTTACCCTTAATGAAGGCAGACATATATAATCACACAACTAATGCAAAACCAGATTTCTTGGCTAATTACTCCATTTTTGACAATTTATCCACACTTGCCTTCTACGTTTAGAGTATGGAGAATGTACAGAAATGTCTATAACTATAGTTTTTTGTATGTGATATTTTTTATTATAAAAAGAAAAAAAGTGGGTATGTATGCAAAATGCAAAAACTACAATTAAGGTTAATTTGGTAATTCGTGGAAAGAAAAGCACCCCTAGAAATGAAAGCACCTTTGAGGCTATTTTTATAAGAAATCTTAATTAGAAAAGAAGAAGCACATTATTAAAAGTAGTAGCTTTTATTTTTTTGGAAATTAGCAGCTTTTATTTTTACCAAACACTAAATGGTACAATTTTCAATAAGAAAAGGCAAAAGCAAATAGGAAAAAACAATCCTAAATTTGCCCAAGTTTATCATCCTTGATATTATCTTGATAATTAGGTTTAATATCCTCACCTAGTTCATCAGATCGCGGAGCGGGAGCAGAAGCGAAAGCGTAAGAATATCAAATTTATAATTCAAAAAACTGTAAAAGCGGAAGCTGAGCAATGATTGAAAGAGAAAGTACATTATTTTTTTTAAAGGATATGGTGACCTAGATCCTCTCATTGCATTATTATTGTAATGCCCCGATATTCTAAACAACAATATTGTTATACAACAAATTTTAAATAGTATTTGAAATCACAAATCTAATCCAAAAAGACCTTATTATCATTTTTTATGGCCATACAATAATACAAATACAAGTACAAATGTTTGGTAATGAAAATATAAATACAACTTCAAGATAGCTATGCTATTATTATTTTCGAATGAGCTCTAACTCGTCCTAACTCGAGATCCTTGGTTTATAACTCTCAATTCTGCTTAGCATTTTCATGCAAAAAAAATGTAGAAATAACCTAGCAAGTACGATCAGAAATGTATATCCAATCTACCAAATTAATGATTATACAATAAACGATGTATCGAAACATGAATACAAATCATGTTGATGAAACTAATATTAACTAAATATGTATATAAATGAAATATAATACATGAATCTAATACGAGTAACAACAACTAATCGGGATCACTAAGACCTCCCGAACTTTGCGCATAAAGTGGCCGAGGAATGTCTCTGTGGCTAGTACGGCAGATCTTGGTCACTAAGATCCCAAGGTCTACATAATAGAATGGCTACTGACTAGACTATGGTCACTAGGATCCCAAATCTACTATGTCAGTCTAAGTCATGTTTTAGTTAAATCCAGTTTAATCATTTGTGATTTAATCCTAAGTTATGATTAAATCATTTTAATCAAATCGATACTTAATCCAAGTTATGATTAAATATAAATTATGATATATTCAATAATTTCATAAATTTATCATATCTAATTAAATTCAAATTTATGTCTTATTATATGATTTCTAATCATTGGGTTGGCTTGTTGTTACATGGCATCTAAATATCATCGTTGCTTCATGTTCTGCTTCTTTTGATATTGATATTGGTGGCGCTCAAAGCCCTGACTTGAATATTTCTATAGGTTAGGGTCATGACGCCTCCATTGTGATTTGAGAATTACGGGTTCATACCTTGAAAATAGCCTTTCTGAAAACAGGGATAAGGTTTACGTACATTATACTACAATACATGAGTTTAGTGCATTGGGTTGTCCATATATAATATACATGATTTCTAATCAACATGGGCTCATTTTCAACAAGTTTTCAAATCTGTTCAAGGATAAACAGTTTGTTATTTTGACTATATCTCATAAATCATAAATCTATTTGAGCTCAAAATTTAACAGTTCGAAGTGTATATCATCTACTTACAACATTCATACTTTGAGAAAGATTTAATTCAAAGCATAGAGGGATAAAAACAGTGCCCGAAATATTTAAATCGCACCATAATTTCAGAAAGACAGATTGTCAATAACTTAAAATTTTTGCTATATTTATCAAAATGTAATTCCGATTGAGCTGAAATCTTTCAGTTAAATAAATATTTTATGTATTTACAACTTTTATGTTTTGAGAAAAAATTAATATAAATTATAAAGAGGTCAAAATAGAGTCCAAAATGTTCAGGTTGCAGAAATGACAGACTAATAATAGCTCGATATTTTGGTCATATTTCTCAAACTGTAACTCTTTTTAATCTCAAATCTATAGTTAGAAAGAATCTCAATTATCTACAATTTTCATGTTTTGATCATAATTTAATTTGAACAGTAGATTGATCAAATCAGCAGCCGAAGTACTCGAATCGTACCAAATTTTCGGAGAAGGCAAAAATTCAACTTCGATTACATATAAGTTTTTAATCGGTTTTAACAACCTCAAAATTAACATTTTCTACATTAACTCAATAGCATATGATTCAAATTCTGGAGCGTAACTAACACGTAACAACCAGTAAATCCTTCCGACACGGCCCGAAAAATGATATCCGAATGCTTTCCCAAACCCGAAGTTTTACGAGCTTAAAACCTCTATACAAGTATTACTCTAACTAATTCATCATACTTTTAAGTCTTTGATGAATTAGAGTCTTAACATAAGTTTATAATTTAACAAACTAACGTATAAAACTTACGTTATTCTGACGAGAACGGTTCGGGGTTTCCAAATCCAGAACTTGATTATCGAAATTTGTGCATATGTGTTTTGCTAGGTATTTGTATAACGTCAAATAGTTTTTTTGTTTCTTCTTTTATTGTGATGAGAAACGAACAATACTAATGGTTTGTGGAAAGATAAAAACAAAAAGAGGAAAGATAAAGAAAAGGGGAATAATAACACGAAAAAGATGAAGAGGGTGCTAATTGGCAATTTAGTATTATTTGAATGGGAAAGAATTGCTTGTTCCAATCAATACAAAGCATGAATCATGTGATACATACACATGAAATCACATTTTTGTACAATTAATGCAAAGCATGAATTGATGATTACATGTGAAACAACATTCTAGAATATTTGGGTCTTACAATTGTATAAAGAATTTACCTATAATGAGAGAACTCATACCTATTGCGCTCGAAATATATGGATACCATCCAGTGATCATCTAAATTTAATATGGCACTCGAATTATAAAGCATTGTTCTAAGTAATAAAAATTTAAAGCCAATCCAATTGAACATGTACACTTAATTATAGGTGAATCCAATTAAAATATATTAAAGGGATTGATGTCTAATTTTTGGACTGGACCCCCTCCCTACATGTCATTATGGATGGTGTCCATAGATAGCTACCCCAAAACCCTAGTCGGCACCTCCTACCCCTACACACGTAGCCAGAATACAAAAGGCATAAATAAGATCACCTAATTTTCAGTACATGGACGGTGAGACCAGTAAATAGTGCACCTAATTTTCTATTCAAAATTGGGCAAGATATTAGTCTCGCCTACACAATTAATCCGATCTCTTTACCCACTGATTATTATAATTAATTTTTTTTTTTTGTCACGTTACCAGTTAAGTAAATCAATTAGATTTTTTGAATGGACCTAACATTGGTCTAAAGTCCCCGTTATATCCGCATGCACTTGGCTTCTTCAAAGTAGTCCATTTTCAAAGTACATGCATGAATCTATCTCGACGTGTCATCTTTTCACTCGACCTTTGATAAGTGAGAGTATTACACTAATGGTTTCCCTAGTTTCAACCTAGATTTTAAAGGCCGTAAATTTTGAGGAAGTGAGATATTAATTTGCTCACAAATTTTAAGCGACATTTTGGTACATTTAGTGTATTTTCATATGAAAAGCCCGAAAAAGTTAAAAGTATGTGACATTAACATGCGTACGAACAGAGACCCAAAATTCCAATAGAATTTTTGCACATAAATCGAAAATTTTCAATCAGGTCCAACATGAGTCTCAGTGGGAAAAAAAGACAAGCCTCATTTTATAAAAGACAATTGCAGTTGTCCCTTCTGCCCAAAAATCCCGGGATAGCTATTGGAGATATTATCAACCCAAAAGATCGTTAAATGAGTAATATATCATTGAATATTTAACATATTAGTCATTCGATATGATATTCATTATTTAGAACGAGTTTGCGCCCATAATAAGGACCAACACGGTATCCTTTCGTCAAAACTTGGGGGCTATTCCTATTGAATCAAAACCAAAGGGATCAAATAGAAATTTTGGTGAAAGCATTGGGCCCTTTAGGTAATTAACCCGGAAAGTGATCCTGACAAATAAAATTCTCCATACGTGTCGTAATATCATTGGTGGTGAGGACTGAGCTTTATTTTTATTTTTATTTTTTTTGGGAAATTTGGGACACAGCTACTACTATTGCATTAAGTGCTTAGCCTTTTAGCTAAATTCTAATATATGGACACATCTCAAATCAAAATGCAAACGTAGGATTTGCTCTCAAATACAAGAAAATTTTTTCTTATAATGAAAAAAAAAAATTGTACAAAATTCTGAGTTCTGAGAATAAGATAACGGAGGATAATTTACAATAACTAATTTTAATAAAATTATATTAAAAAAATTGATAATAAATTATACTTGGGATATAACAATTTGTCATCAAAATATTATTCCGTTTTATACATTACAAGTAATAAATTTCTTTTACAGAGGTACTTCAGTGGAAGTGGGATATATTGGTAATTAAAAAAAAACATTTATTGCTCTCTATATATATGTGGTTACTTTGAAGTAGAACACACAGAATTAGAGTGTGTGGAAGACAGAGAAAGGAGAGAGAGAGAGAGAGAGAGAGAGGGAGAGAAAGAGAGAGAGAGAGAACAAGTATGGCTTCTAGGCCAGGAGTACTTACTGATTGGCCATGGAAACACCTTGGAAGCTTTAAGGTATTAATCTCCCAAAACATACATGTTATGTTATCTTTATATCGGTGGTTTGTTTGGTTGCAATTTAAATTTTTATTTTTATTTTTTAAATTAAGAAAGAAAAAAAGTTAGATGTGTCTAGAATGTAGCAAGCCTTGCATTTTGATTTGAGATGTATTAGAATTTATGTGAAATATCTTGAACTTATTTATTTGCTAAATGACATGTAACCCTCTTAATTAACATTAAAACGGCTATGCACGGTAACATGACCCTTAATAGATTACCCTCCTTACAAAAAAAATATAGGTTCATTCGTCCCAAATTATAGGTTATTTTTCTCTTTTAAAATTACTACACATAATTATTTTACTAAAATATCATCATTTAATAATTTTTTTTTTGTAACTAACACTTTTCATATTTTCAAGAAGGGTATATTAGTAAAAGAAATGGATATCTAATGTTTTCATTCAGTTTACCAAAAAATTTATTAATTTGTGTAAAAAGTCAGATGAGATTATTCTTCTAGAACAAAAAGAGTATAAACTACAATAAAAGAAAAATAAATATGATGCTTTTTAAAAAGTGAATCTTATGCCCCACACGTACATGGAGAGGGTCTAATAACATAAATACAATCTTGCATATAAATTTTGAAAATCATTTTTATAATTTTTTATTATAAAATTCTATCTAAATTGTCATAATTTTGTTTCCTAATATTACATTACTTTTAATAATATTAGATATCCCTCCTTGCACTGAGAGATAATTTCTAGGACGTTGTTGGCTGA
>MKEJ01086665.1:0-17844 GCA_001753735.1 Embelia ribes | reverse complement strand
GATTTTCAAGGCTTGGATGATATATTATTTATTTAATCTTATGTTCCAAATTCTTAGGTACCCCGAATTTCCTAAAATAATTTTGGTTCGGGATCGGGAGTTGATTACAAAATTTTCAAGTATCCCAAATTTCCCAAAGTATTATTTATTTAACCGTATTTATTTCAAAATTTCTATATTTTTGGTTTCGGGATTGGGGTTTGACCTATTTTGGGTTTCGGTTCGGTTCCTCGTTTAGTTCAGTTCGGTATCGGTTCCTATTTTTTTTGAGTTTTGGTTTAGGAAATTTCTGAAACAGAACCGATGCTCACCCCTTCCTTTTTGCCTCATTTCTTACTTCATAAATTTTATGAAACTTTCTGAATTCACTTGGAAACACCTTTTCCCCTCATTAGTTGCTTCATAAATTTTATGAAATTGTCTCAATTCACTTGGAAACACCTTTCCCCTCATTCCTTGCTTCATAAATTTTATCAGAGATAACCCACGAATGAGTTTAAAGTAACATTTTGTAAATTTTTATCCTTGTAGGCATTTATGACAACATAAGAAAAAGAGAAATGACAATATCACATAAGTACACAGTGGTTGTATATTTATTAATTTTCGCAGATATGTATATTACATATAGAATTAGTTTGTTGCAAATATGTGCCGGACTATGTTTATGTTTCAAAACAAAATGAGAAAACATGAGATCAATTTATGCTGACTGAGGTAAGTAATGGAGATCAATAAGGAATATTTGGATATTAGGAGGTATTTATTTATTTAGATAAGTCAGTGTGTTTTATTTATTTAGTTTAATAAGTGAGTATTATTTTCTGAGGGAATTTAATTAGGTTAGCTAGTGTTTTCTTTTATCAAATGGTGATTTTATTTCATTTTCTAGAATTAGGGTTTTCTTTCTCTCTATATATAGGGCTTTATCAATTGTTTTATTCATATTAGAATTGATTATTAAGAATAAAGAAATATTGTGTTGTCTTTTTCCCTCTTCTTTTTTGCATCATTTCTCTAATTTTTCTTTTCTTTTCTCTATTTTTTTTGTTAATAATCGGTTCTACATAAATTTGACATCAGAGCCCAAACTCGATCAAGAAGTATTTGCAATTTTGTCCAATTGTTGTCGGTAAAACTTGGTTAACAAAAATAATAAGAAAAAAAAATCAGATCCAGTTTGTTGCAGCCACCACTGACCAACGTTTGGACACCACCGTCGATACTTTTGTGGAGTCGGCTTTCCCCCGCTTGCCACCCGTGCCGTTGGGTTACCCACTCGTCGCCAACAATTTCGAAACCACCAACACCACCAGTGTCGCCAACGGAAACCAGGGAACCACTGCATTTCTGCCACTTATTTTTGTTGTCTCCACCCTGTCCGCGGCTGAATCACCACCACCAATTCTGCAATCGATTACCGTAGTCGCGATTGTTTAGCGGCTTACTTTACTGCTGCCGCCCTTGGTATCAACCTCCGTTTTCCACCTCATCGGCAGTTCTCGATTGAACAATAGCGCAAGTCTTCTCCCTTTTTGTATCAAATCGCAAAGGCCTAGTTGATCTGCACCCCATTTCTGGAGAAGATTATATTTTGGGTTATTCGCATACTGGTCCTTGAAATTTGAGGAAACTGTCCATTAAACTAAAACAAACCCTAAATAACTTTGCCAATTAAATCCTGACCCAGTTACCTGCCTTTTTCCCAATTAAAACTAGCCAAATTATTAACCCTACCAACCCATAAATTTTCAATCAACTTATTAATAAGTAAAAAGAGAAAAAATTCTTAATGTCTTTCAATCACATAAAGTGGATTCCTTGCAAAATTCAATTGAAGAGTTGAATTTGCAAATTCCTAAATTATCTTAGATAGTTGTAAACAAGCAAGTCTCACCCAAGTTTGCTCGCAATTATTATGAAAAAGAAATTTTCTTAGCAAAGACGTTATTTGAGGAAAAGAGAAATTGTTGATTATTTTGTGGAATTTAAGACATTAGGTTGAAGTTGTGGAGGTAAATAGAAATCGTAGAAATTAGCAGATGATTCATTGTTGGGTTGCATAAAGAGATTAAAAAAGAGTTCCGATATCATCCTGAGCCTTCAACAATAAAGGAATCTTTTATCTTAGCGTTCAAAACAGAACATTGGCTCAAATACTTACCAAAGCCTAAGCTTGATGAAATTGTTAAGCCTAAGTATGATTCCACTTCCTTTCCTACTGACAATAAACATGCACACATTGTTAAACAGCAGGAAGAGCTTTCAAAATCAATTGATGAATGTGACAATTTTACAACCAAGTTAGTTTCACCTGTATGATTCCACTTCCTTTCCTTCTGACAATAAACATGCACATTATTATACAGTAGGAAGAGCTTTCAAAATCATTTGATGAATGTGACAATTTTACAACCTAGTTTCACCTGTAGTAGATATAGAAATTGTTGATGCACGTGAGTAACTCGTCGAACACCCAAGGAATACTTTTGAGGAGTTCAATGAGGAGCAGATACTTGAGCAATTGGATAAACCTTTGCTACTGCCTCTCGAACACGAGGTAGTTAAAATTGAACTGCTTCCTACCAAAATTGAAAAGATTGTGGTAATGATTACTCGGAATTTTCCTATGGAAGAAATAGTTTGTGAGTTTGAAAGGGATTGGTGTCAAAGTAAACAAGATATTAGGAAAGTGCCTTTTAAGTCATGGACTAATTATAGTGATCCGTTTTGGGTAAGTTCTGGTTCTGTTGATGCGGACAAAAATGTTATTGTTTCTATTCTCTTGGGAAACAACTTCAATTTTACTAAGAGAATGGAAATAGTAAATATTTTTCGATTGTTCATTTAGATACTTTGGTTAATTCGTATGTGAACAAGTTTGTGTGAGTACTTTGTGGTATGTCATGAGATTATTTGGGTCGAAGAAAGATGTTGCGGGCATGTTAGCATAATCCCAAAGTCAAATTCAAGTGGGATGCTTATGCTAATATATGATAGATGATTGGATTGCAACTGCTCTATGCTTTTTAAACTCTCAAGTTCGAGGTCGAATTTTTTGCAACCGGAGGAGAATGGAGATCAAAAAGAAATGTTTGGATATTAGGAGTTAATTATTTATTTAAATAAATCAGTGTGTTTTATTTATTTAGTTTAATAAATGATTCTATTATTTCATTAGAAAATTTAATTAAGCTAGCTAGTATTTCCTTTAATCATTTATTATAATTTTATTTCCTTTTCTAGAATTAGGGTTTTCTTCCCCTATGCATCACATCCATATGTGAATGGATGTGAATTCTGTCGATTATCTGATGTGAATATGAAGTCTTTCTTTCTGTGGCTAAAGGAAGTGTTATTCTAGAACTCATGTGATGTGCCAGACTGTCAAATAATTCTAACATCCTTCATTATATTTTTCTATTATATAAGTTCAGAAACAAGGGGAAGCATACCTATCTTGGCGAAGCTTCTCCATCAGAACTGGGCTCAAGGCATCAATGTTGTCAAGAAGTTCATTTGAAATGGCAATAAGCCGGTCCTTCATGTCTTGCAAATGAGTTGATGCTTCTGGACAAAGTCCCAGCTGTATCCACTTAAAGAATTAGACAGAAGATTCTGAAAGCAATTCAAGAATACAATATAGTAGGTAGCAGCACAACATTATACCATATAACCATGAGTGCACTTGGGATGCAATTCCGGTGGCAAGCATGTCCCCTCTTCTCTTGCAACATTATTCTTATTAAAAGTTGGAGTAATAGGTGGAAAGTTGGAAATTGATGGTTGAGGTGTGGAAGTTGATTGGTAGTTTTCAACTATTTGGTCCACATCAATGTCCTGGTAAAAAAAAGCTCGTAATGAGAAACATAATATGTGAACAGAAACCAAGGACCATAAACAAATACAAAGATTTTTATCTGACAATCAGCCATGAAAATGCACTAGAAGCTTAGCTTGTCTGTACAAAACACTTTCACATGCATAAGAGCAATAATAGTAGAAAGCCACAGCCCAAATAACATGCCTGATGCCTCACCTCATCACTCATTAGGCACAATACTAACAGCTCTATTAAGGGGGAAAAACAATTCTTTTCATCTGATCAGATGAGTAAAGTTTATATAGTTGATCTTAAACTTGACAAAATTCATTCTGAAAGAATGGACTGTTGCCCCATGAAACAATATATAATTTTAATTCTCAATCAATTTCACTTAAACATGGGAAAAAAAGACTAGACCACTGTGGCAGAAGACAAGATGAAAAAGTTTACCTCAAGTATATCATCGTCATCAATACAACACGGGGATGTAACCCTTGAACCTTTCCTGTGGTTCACTCCTGGTGTGTGATAGCTTGATATGTTTGTAGCTGGTGCATTATAATTGCCAAAATTTGACACACAATTCTCATTTTGCATTGCAACCTTTTTGGCTTCCGCTACATTAACTGAATTTGATGGAAAAGAATTTCCCATGTATCTAGTAGGCTCATCATATGTGGCATGTGCTCCATTTGAGTTTTCATGTGTAGGTGTTTGTCCAGAAAAGTTGTCACGCATATCAGATGGCTTCAGCTGTGTATTTTTGACATCCTTTGATGAGTTAGCCTTCACATCCTTAATTGATGCCACATATTTCCCAGGCTTCACATAGTTCCTGCTGGACAAATGAAGGCTGGAAAGAGTTTTCCAGGCCTGCCATTAATCCAATTATGAACAACCCAGGAAAAAAATCATAAAGTCAGTACCACCGTCAACTATCTCAAAGTAAATTTATTTTTTAGTTCAGGTGTTCTATGATATTATAACTTGCCCAAAACAAGTGAGAAAAAATCTGAGTAAAATAAAGATCAATACATTTTGCCTGTAAAGTTTGACGAACAGCAAGATAGAAATGTAAAAGCAGGTGCACTGATCCACACACTAAAAGAGAGAACTAGGGAGAGAGCAGTAGGGAGATAGCATAATATGGGACTACAAACTTCAGAATCCTCAGTGTTCAGCAATGTCAAGTGAAGTGAAAACAATGATGGTGGTGATAAAGCATAATAAAGATAGATATTAGGGCTGGCAATTTTACCAATTACCTGCAACCTGAGCCAATTCTATCCGAAAAAGTATTACCCAATCCAACCTGATAGGTGGCTTTACCAGTGCCCGACTTGACCCGTTGGGTAGCAAGTAGGTTAACGGATTTAATCTCCATACATGTGCACCCGACCCAATATCTGACCCGACATATCAACTCGACCTAATATATATGTGTATATATATAAGTTTTATGTAAGTATATTGTACGTATAAATTGTACAAGTTTTATAATCACATTTTTTCTTGTATTATCACACTTTTTATTATGAGTTAAAAATATAAATTTACATTTTCATTTTAGACTGAAGAGTTGTACACTTTTAGTTTGAGTGTTAGATTTTTTTTTTCTTCTTATATATTTGTCAAATATTATAAAGTCCTAAAATATTAATAATCTTCAAGTAAAAACTAAAACATATTATATTTAAATAGAAAATATTAAAATGTTTAAATTATATATAATATACTATTATAGAAATAGATTAAACCTAATCCAATCCGACTTGATACCTGAGGTTACCTGGGAGGGGCGCTGATAGGGTAGGGTATGAGTATGTTTTTTTTCACTTTGTACCCGACACGATCCGACCCAAAAAGTTCTTTTGCCCAAAGCTACCCGACTTACATGAAACCCATCGGGTCGGGTCGGATAAAATTGCCACCATTAATAGAAATCAGCAAGATAAGAATAACATACTATATTTATGACGCCTAATAATCCACTTAATCTAATAGCATATTTGGTCCTCAAGTACCACGGCGACAATTTATATACCTTTTCAACTTGTGAGATCTGCCCTCTTTGAAGATTCAGAGTCTGATAAGCCATGGACCTAAAAGAATAAAAAAAATAACATGATAAACAGAATGATGAAGAAGTGGAAGATAAGTTTGCATAAGCTCACACTCAAATTGAAATGTCCAGATCCAAGGAGATATGTTCTCAAACAATTCCAAGAACTTCCGTAAGGCACAGAAAAAACTGAAAGTATGAAAAAAAAAGTCCGGTTGATTAAAGATTGGAAAGATGGGTTCCCATCAGGCCCCGAAACTTTTACAACCTAAAAGCATTTGAAGTTGATGAGATCACTGAAATTGCAAGAGTGTACTACCAGATAAAAAAGGGAAAATGTAACTTTGATAAAAAGAGCCATTTCTATCTGAGAAAACTCATTCTTTACGAGAAACAAAAAGTAATTTCTAGATACTAACATACATTTTTAAATCTTGTCTTTAACACAAATACTTTTCTTGATTGATATTGACTTTACCTATGTTTTGTAGGTCAGTAAAGAAATGTACCTGAAAGATATGATTGTGAACAGACAAATAAACCTTTTAATACAACATAAAAAAGAAAAGAAAGGTATAATATGGTAGTAAGAAAGCGTACCTTGTACTGTTAGGTTCTCCAGTACCCGGTTTTTGTGTAGCTAACGAATAGAGAAAATTTGAACTAAGGAACTTGATTTGGTTTGAGAAACTATCATGTGCCTTGGCATGCTCTAACCAATTGACTTTAGGATATTTCTCACCACTTTTGGAACCACCAATAACCGAGTCACCACTGCATATCAATGATGACCACAAAATCAGTAAAGAAAATAGATAGTAAAAAAAAAAAAGAATGATAAAACAAGTTCTAAGTCTTACCTTTTGTGCATTTCCTTCATCATTAATTAGCATCCTCAACAACTTATGGTTCCCCAATTGGAAACCTAATCCAACAGAGTGACACACAAAACATTAATCCCATTTTTATGTAGTAGAATTTATTAAAAACCTTAGAACTATAGAAAATAATATATAGCGAGGAACATAACCAAGTGAAAATATGTCCCAACCTTTAGGTTTTGATTGTGACAACAAAATTGTCTGTTAGAAAAGGGAAAAAAAAGACGCACTCTTAAATCAAGCAGAGCACCATCCCTTTCAAAATGTCAGGTGTTAATTTTATTCATCTCAAAATAAGTATTACCATAAATGTAATTTGTCACTCACCTCAAATCAGTACTACTTCTTACTTTACAATTTCACCCATAAATAAAACAAACTTGTAAAATTTAGACCATAAAAATTATCACCTTCATAGAATGTACAATGAAATAAGTGCAAGAACAGTAGGCAATAATAAGCCTAGAGAAATCGAATCAAACATTTACAACTGAATAACCGATAAATTCTAGAAAAATGATCCGTATATCCATTAACAGCGGATTAAACCTTCTTGTCATTGACCATGTAAAAATCTGAAGCACTGATAATCAAAATAAAAGATTGCTTAAACCGGTAGAATGCTAAAACCATATAGAAGCTTCGATAATCAAAATAGAAGATTGCTTAAAAGTATACTTGTTCAATCAACTCAAACAGGTATTACTTATCACTTCAACTTTTCATCCACCCTAATTAAATCTTATTTTCACTTAGAAGATGCAAACTAGAGAGACCCAAATAAAACAAAAATCAAACCTGCACAAATCTAAGTATAGCACTCATCGCCTATGTAAATGTTCATAAATATTGCACTCATTTCTAACGTGTAAAACAAGAA
This sequence comes from Embelia ribes, assembly GCA_001753735.1. Taxonomy (NCBI): domain Eukaryota; kingdom Viridiplantae; phylum Streptophyta; class Magnoliopsida; order Ericales; family Primulaceae; genus Embelia; species Embelia ribes. The sequence goes on along the minus strand of MKEJ01086665.1, from coordinate 10,195 downwards.
TCAATTCAAGAACCAGCAAAGGGCAGTCTTACCAGGCTCTCTGTGATGGGCATCTATACTAAATTTAGAGATAAAGATTTAGGATACCCCGTGTCAGCGTGCCTAATACCATTCAATGTACGAAAAATCTACATTGATCCCCTTTAACTAGGGACTACTGTTCATATCAACAAATCTCAATTCGGGGTGTAAACGGGTCAAGTCGAGTTGAGCCAAGCCAAGTATTGATTTAATCAAGCATGAATCGTTCAGATGACTCAGTACGAGTCAAACCGAGTATTGTTCTAATCGACTAGAGTATCATTTTTTTGCTCAAAATGATAAAGAGAACCAAATACTCGACTAAATTCGATAAATTATTTTTAAATATATTTTTTATATTATATTGAAATAGTAAATTTGATTACATATGGTAAAATATTTTTTTATGTTATCGAACAATTTAGGGTCAAATTTTACTTGTGGTATGCAATGAAAACTTTTTATTTTGAACTTATACACATACACACGCACACATACATGCATATTCTTCGAGCTACTCGTGAGCTAACGAGTCTCGTAGCTCACTTTTTGAGTTTGACTCGAAATTCAAATCGAGTATACTAATGTACTTGTAGCTTCACGAGCCGAGTTCGGGCTGAGTAGTTATCAAGTCGAGCTTAAAATACTCGTGAGTAGCTCTACTCATTGCCATCCCTACCCACTCGTCTAGACAAGAATGGGGCTAGTCCGAAAAAATCGTTGCAGACTTCTTACTTTGTCCCAACACAACAACTTTCACAACTCAAACTTGACATGACAATTCAAACCTTAATTTTAACGTTTTCTACATCAAATAGCGTCAACTAATTCAACTACAAGATTTTCATACTATTGAATTCTTAATCCGCAATGTACTTTATTCAAAAATAAAAAGTCCCCTCGGATAGCTCGGAGAGAAACCCTACACATCACCACACGAAATGCATCGACAAAACAACGAATCCTACAATCAATTACCTAAGAATTCATTAACAATTGACCAGACAAACCCTTAATCAATCATAATACTCATCATTGATTGGTTAGGATTTCACGCGTATGAAGAATACAAAAGAGTTTGGGGACAAAACTTCCCTCGCAACGATGAGAACGATGAGGAAAACCCGAATCCGCCTTTAGATCGTCGCAGAGAGTGATCCACTATCAAGGTTTGATAGTGTTGACAACGAATAATAACAAAAGTATTGGATCAAGCTATTAGTTTTTAGAAACCTAACTGGCATTGGGCTTTTTATTTGGGCCTTGAAATTGTGAAGAGCAAAAGTGGAAAATGGTTCCAAAATTTTTTTGATGGAAAACGGGCAAGGATATAGATTTACAATAAAAGTTTGGAACAATTAATCTACTTTGTGATTGTAAAAATAAAATATGATTCTTTTAATTTAATTATCCTACTTTATGGAAAATAAAATAAGGGATAAATTTTTAAAAAAAATGAGTTTTGTTTCTTAAGAAAAGGTTTATACGAATTCTTCAAAAGAAATAAGGGGCAAGAATGATTTTTGATTATTTTTTTAAAAGGATATATCTAGCAGCATAAATATGTTAAAAATGGGTTTCAAAATTTGGATATCCCAAGTTTGATTATTCAAAAAACAAAAATATAAATCGATTTAAAAATCAAAGTCTAGAACAATCAATCTATCTTTGTGACTGCTTACAAAAAATGAAAAAAAAAATTTCAAAAAAAATATATTTAAAAAAATTTAAAGAAAATAAGAAAAAATCTACTTTGTGATTATAATGGCGTTTGCCCCCAACCCCACACCCAATACAATGCCCCACCGACTTCCATTTTTCTGTTCTACCCTCTTTTCTCCCTCTTCAGACCATCCAATCTTCTTACCAAAATTATTCAATCTTTTTCTTAGATAGATAGATTATATCTCACATCATCTACCTCATAATCAACTCACCAAAAACCTATTTTTTCTCCGTCTAGAGGTATGGTTTGATGACTTGAACTACCTTTTTGATCTTTCCCTTTTTGTTTTGGGATTTTTTTTTTGTTTGCATTGATATCTATGAATCTGAAAATGGGTACAGTTCATCTCTTTTGGGTATTTTTTATTTTTTTATATTGTGTGGTTGATCTATATGTTATCTTTTTGGTGGTTGATCATTTATTTCTTAATTGATGTTTATCTAACTTTTTATGCTGCAGTTCGTAACTGAAATTGATTTGATTGACCAAGTTTTGAGGTTTATTTAAGAATTTATTCTGATGATTTTGAAAATGGGGTGTGTTTTGATGTTTAGTATTAATTATTTTTTTATTTGCTGAGTTTGTGTGATGGGTCTGCTTTTGCTTTGATCGTCTGATTGTTGGGATGAAAAAAGGATTTGGGTCTGATTCATATTTGGATTAGAAGTGATTTCACAATCGAAAGGTTCAAACTTTTGTGTTTTCTATGGTTTTTCCTCCGAAAAAATTAATATGATTACATCATTAAGTACAAATTTTGTTTAGGGTGTTTGGTTTAGTTGTCTCGTGTATTAGATATTCTTAAAGATTGGAACCTTGGTTTGTATAGTTTTATTCTATTTTTATAATCTGCATTGTCGAACATGCTGCTGATGAACACCCTAGCAGATGAACTAACTGGTTAGGTTCTTAGAAAAAACTTCCAAATGTGGTTTTTGAATTTTGATTAGTATTGTTTTTTTTTTTCATGTGAAAAGAACTCATTTTCTTGCATTGTTTCGGGTCAAGTTTTTGAGGTTGGGGTTTCTGTTCAGCAAATGAAGTTCTTTAGGTTTTCAACATTTTGTCAGTTATCGAAAAGAAAATCTTTATTACCGACAAGTAAGAACCCAACTGAATGGTCCTCGTTTCCTTATCCAAGGGTTAATACTCATCAAGGGATGACGTTTCCACCCAGTCAATGATGATTTAATCAGAGATGTAACTATTTTATGACCTTATGTTGTTTTTGCATTTATATGCATCCTGTTTGTTTTTGTCTTTATGACTCCTTATTGATATGGAAAGATAATGATGAGGTAATACCAATTTGTCTTGGTCATGTGTAAGAGTTTGAATAAAGCTTGCAAAACGACTTTCACTAGTGCATTGTCGTATGTGTACCACTTTCAGTTTCCTTATTATGGGATCTGGATTCTGAACGGATTTAAGTGGTGTCATTGCACCAAACATGCTAATTTTTTTTTTTTTGTTTAAGTCAAACATGCCAAGTTACATGAATTAACTGTGAACCTTTGAACATTTGTAAGTTGGAATGTTTTAATCACCTCAATCACTGATATACCTTTGTTTTTTGTGTCTTCAAATATTTTCTTAATCATTGAAATAAATATGAAACTTTGGTACAGTGAGATGGCTTATTTGGTAAATTTTTCAAATTGATATTTCATTAATTGTACGCCTTTGCAATTTTCTTTCACATGTTTCATTGGATGGTCCACTTTAGGTGTTCTGTGGTGTTAGTTTACTTTTGTGCTCATGTATCTGATAGGTAAGAACATCATTTTCGAACCAAGACAGTTCAGGCCAGATTTGGAAACTAAACTACAAGTGGATAATATTTACTAACAGGCTAGCTCTTATTTTCTTTCCATTGACATTTTCATGAGTATCTAGTTTCATGATTTTTAGGGTTCAACAAGTTGAGGTTCCATATGCATGAGATTTTCAAAGCTCACTTGCATGGATAAAGGATGCCAGATGTAGGACGTGGTGCTCGTAGATCTAAGAGAGTTAACAATACTCAACGAGATCCAGCTCTTGTAGTTCCAACTCCTCAACGTGGGACTGGAAGAGGATCCTTAATCAAATCCGAATTTCTAAAGTCACCTCCGTGGACCCCAGTTGATCCAACACAACCTTGTACAAGGCCTAGAACAGGTGGTAGAGGTAGAACAATGAATCAAAATCGTGGTAACGAGTTCTTCGGTGTTGGAATTGGTAACCAAGTCCCTCTTAATTTGGATCCGCCATTGAGAGAGGTTGTTGCGATTCCCGATGAGATGGCGGTGGAGAGGAATGCAAAAAAAATGGCAGTTGTTGAGGAAGAAGGGAGTACGAGTCCGCTTCCTGTCAGGGTATGAATAAGATACTTTTTGCAGTTAATTTTTTTTTTTAATATTTATATATTTATTATCTCCTTTTCTTACTCACTTTAGTTTATGCTTTGTTACTGATGATGCATTGTTCACGGAAGCAATGGGTAGAAGTACTTGGAACAATTTGCTTTTTATGTGTATATATATATCTATATATGTATTTATGTCATGGTAGATACTTTTCTGGTTTGTTGCCATCTTATGCTGTGATAGAGACCTTGTAAATATGTTCTGAAATAACCTGTTCTTTACTCACTTCTGTTAATTTTCATGATCATAAACAAAGGGAGACCGACTAGTTGCTGAACAGTCTTATTGTCTGTTTGCTAAGTTTGAGCCCTGAAGGTGTCAAAGTGTTCAGCTCATGCTCCCCTTCCCTACCGGTTCTATCCTCCATATTATGATGATTTGATAGTTTTAGAGGGCAGGCCATTCTGCAAATTCTTACATAATTGCTCTTACAGCTTGTGCTGTTAGGACTTAACCTCAATTGTCGCATACAGTCAAGGCGAGGCTCCTAGCTGCCATGTGGACAGAGAGAAGCAAGCTAAATCGATAGGTTGCTAAAGTAGTGGCATACTAGAATCAAATGAACGAATCTTTTGAACAAAATTATGTTAGACCTTTAGCAATGGGTTCAACATTTTTTACCAAGTTTTCTAGTGATGCGGAATTTAATCCCCTTAGCATCCTCGATGAGGGATGGAAAGTTTTGTTTGCTGTGTTTCATACCTGCTTCTATCCCTACCAAGGATCTCAACCATCCTATTTTGGCTGTTCTTTGCCATCTCTACTCTCAGTAGACAAAGCATCACTGGTGATGGCTAGTATTTTTTTATTTGTTCGATTACCTGTGAAACAATAAAAAAAGATTAGGGTTGTCATGCAAATCTGAGGCTATGGGTGCTAGATTGTGGATAATAATCAGTTTCATTTTTAAGAACGAAAAGTAAAGGGAGCATGCAACATCATTACTCAGTGGAGTGTTGTAGTTACGTTAGAGTTAACTTCAGTTTAGTGTTGTAGTTACGTTAGAGTTAACTTCAGTTTAGTGTTGTAGTTACGTTAGAGTTAACTTATGTGAGTGACTAATACAAATCATTGAATCGTGGAGGCATAGTGAAGTAATGGTGTAGGATTATTTTTGTTCCTACTGTACTCGATATTGATAGTGCAGTTATGAAAAAATCAGTGAAGATTTTTACTATTACATGTGTATGTTGAGCTATTAACAAGTGCATAACATATAAAGTGCTGGAACATGAGTTCGCTGGATGATGATGCTTATATGCCGTCTTAACAAGTAAAATTATTGTGTTTCTTTGCTGTGGATGAGTAATAATGGCCTTAAACAGGCACACAGCCACCGGTGAACCTTTTAGCATTGAAGCTTATATACTTATGGCAAAGTAGAAATCATGGAATCAGTAGAAATGGAAAATCCTCCTAAATATGGAAAGATAATAAGGTGATGTTATTATTGAGTGAGGAAAAAGGGACAGGAGAATAATTTTGTATAGAAATGCAATTGGGACCTAGTGCTTCAAAGTCTCTTTAATTTCTTGTACTCAAGGTGCCAAAAAGTGACCAACTATGAGCTTCAATCACGAGTGTACAAGGAATCGATTGAAGTTGTATTTGTTGAACATAAAATTCCAAACATTCTTATTCATCTTTTGTGCCAAAGCAAGTGACCAATGAATTTTGTTGATTTTCGAACAAAAACACGTTAGTCTATTACCACATTGCCCCTTTATCTAGGTTGACTCCAACACAACCTAGACAACAGGCCACTCTAGTAGGAGATATAAATTTCCGCATGGGCATACTTAGAAGCACTGAATCCCTATCATAAGTAACCTTCTATGATCTGACGACCAATGAGTCATCCCACCATTCATGAGTGTTGATGACATGCTTAAAAAGTATATGTTTTTTTTCAAGGGGTTGCTTGGAATGCGTTGAAACTTCTTGAAGTAATTATTGTACGAGTAGTTCATTTTTTTTATCAGTCATTTCATGCAGTTATAGATTGATTCCGTTTTTGTGTTAAATTATTACTGAGTAATGCATGAACATGACTACTCTTTAATGCTTACCGTGCTTCCTTAACTAAGAAACATGAACATGGGATATGATGACTTGAAAACAAAATGAAGACATCTTCATGGTGAGGATACTATGCTGCATTGTAGTAAATTTCATATATTACGATAATTTAAATGCTGTATTAGTCTTTTTATAAAATCAAATGTCTTCCAACTTGAAGTTGATATAAGTTAAACCATGTCATCGCCATTAGGAAGGTCACATAGAGCTTTCGGTGCATCTCAAAGTGTCCGATAGGAATATCTCAAAAGATAGACCTCATGCAATGCTCATTACATATTCTGAAGTGTCATGAAAAGATCTTGTGTCTGATATATATCTAACAGCTCCATGCCTAATTATGACACTATTGACACACATATCATTCGAATCTTGATTCATCCGACATAATTATGATGATCCCAAGTCCTATGCACATCTGATCCAACATTTGCATTAAATAATATTCTCCTTAATCTCTAAATTTGGTGTTGATGTGATAGCATACATCCTTTTCTTACTTTGCTTTATTTAAGCGCATGGCTTCAAAACCATAACGTGTTATTTTTAATGTCATGCGGCATTGGATGTTACCAAAATGCGGTTACCATAACAAGCAAGGAACATTATTTATCAGGATAAATAGCGTTTAGAACAACTTGAGGTTTTAATTGCAAATGGCCTTCGGGGTATGTTGGTTAGTTGGGATGTTGTGAAGCTTGACTGAGACATGCTAAGAGTGGTTGTTTTATTACTTTTATTATATTTGTAGCTAAAATTTTTGTATTTAGAAAGCATAGTGAAAAGATTCTATTAGACTTGTTTAGTACATCAATTTCTTTCACCGCATGTTGGTGCTAGATAATAATATATGACATTTGAGTATAATATATATGTAACTCTCAATATCTAGTACTTTATAGCAACAAAACCAAAGTAGTACTTAAATACAGACATTTATTGGTGGGTTCAAACATGATGAGTACCTTACATGAGGCAGCATGAACAGTTTCGGACCATTGACTTTCTGGTTTCTTGATCTTGGGAACACAAGATTTTAACTTTGAGCGTATCTGGATTCCATCTTATACATTATTGTAGTAGAAAAAATGGAGATGAGGAAATGAGTTTGATAGGATTCTTTTAACTTGATAAAGTTTCACACCCATGGTTATTAAATTTTAGATGGTTAATCTCTGTTGATTGTTTTGCTTCAGATAAAGCTCGGCCATTCCCCTGCGTACAAGTTAGATAGAAAGCTAGGAAAAGGTGGGTTTGGGCAGGTTTATGTTGGGAGAAGAGTGACAGGTGGCTCAGGATACTCTGGACCTGATGCTGTTGAGGTACCGTTGTTTTTTCTAATTGCTTGATATGATATTTTCAGATGTTCTCTATTTATTTAGTTATTGATTTTTGACCAACCTTTACAAAGCTTATTGATCATGCTGATGCTATTTTCTTTTCTTGGTTCAATTGATCTGTTTGGTTTTCTTTGTCAATGGGGTTTGGGTGTTTACCATTGACAGGTTGCTCTGAAACTTGAGCATCGAAATAGCAAAGGATGCAGTTATGGCCCACCCAATGAATGGCAAGTTTATAGGTATGCTTATAATTTTCACTACCACTCAACGTATAATTTTGTTTCTGACTTGTTTGTAATTTTAAGCTATTGTTTTGACCTTTTCATGAAGCAATCTCAATGGTTGCTATGGAATTCCATTGGTCCATCACAAAGGTCGACAAGGAGACTATTACATTCTTGTGAGTAGCTTTTTTTCTTTTCTTTTTTTTAATTTATTTATGCTGAATTTCTTATTTTCTTATCGAAGTTTTCTTTTCATTTTTCATTTCCGCTTACTATTGCTGCCTACAAAACAGTGCCTGATGTAATTCTTTTGATTATGGGTTTCTTCACATTTAGGTTATGGATATGCTCGGCCCAAGTTTATGGGATGTTTGGAATTCTAATAACCAGAGGTATGCATATAATACCAGTCTGTTATCGGATGCTTAAGCTGGGAATAAGGAGGGTATTATACTAGTAATCCCGTGGGACCATCTATTGCCATGTTTGTGAGCCCAAAATGTAGGTAGTGTTAAACACAAATTGATGCAAAACTGTCCATTTAGCTAGCAATCTGCTCTATCCGAAGATGAAGCGCCCACTTGATAGAGTGAACTACCCTTTTTGTCCAAGTCACTTCTGCCTAGTTCAAAGTTGAATCCATCCATATTTTAATGCAAAGTATTATACATACCAGCAGCCTTGTGAGACTTACAATAGACTTACATAGTTTAATTCCAACTACCCTCTATCTTATATCTGTTTACTATCCCAAATGCAACCTTTTCTGCTAGTTTTCGATGATGCTCTTATAAATTTTGCTTTTACAGTTTGTCTGAAGAGATGGTTTCTTGTATAGCAGTGGAGGCTATATCGATTCTGCAGCAGCTGCATTTCCGGGGGTCTCTCTCTCTCTCCCCCTCTCTTTCCCTCCAATATCGAATGTTTGATTACCAATAACATGGTTTTTCTCTATTTTGTTTTGCTCAGTTACGTGCATGGAGATGTAAAGCCCGAAAACTTTTTGCTTGGTCAGCCTGGAACCCCCACTGAGAAAAAATTGTACTTAGTTGATCTTGGTTTGGGTATGCGTTTTAACTGGAAATATGTTTGCACACTCAATTCTCGAAAACAATGGGAATTAATATACTTTCATTTTGTCAAATGGGATTTATTCTATATTCTTATGTCTTCCTCAGCTTCAAAATGGAGGGATTCAACCTCTGGTGATCACGTTGATTATGACCAAAAGCCTGATGTTTTCAGGTACTTCCATCTTTCCGCTTTCTTCCTCATATGGACTTATGTACCCCCCTTGATAGGACGGTAAAAAATGTTAACCAAGTTATCACCAAACTGGAAATATATTTCTGGGCTGAGAGTGTGATAATCAACGCGACATGTAATCAGCACTCTTGTCCCACTTTATGCCCAATCTATAAATTTTCTCACTAAAACCCAAACAGGGTACAACATTCTAATTTAACTCAAAACCTCATTATTGTGACATGTAATGTACTTGAGAATTAGACAAATTGTGGTAATGTGGTGCTATTGAAGTTCTATTGTTACTTTATATCATGTTGCCATGTGTTTGACGTAATCATTTTCTTTAAAACATGAATAATATTTTAATTTGCAAAAGTTTAGTAGACTATTTTTCCCTGTAAACTGCATGTACTTGTGTTGATAAAAAAGAATGATTTTGCTGTTAATGAACCTTGAATTTTATATATTTGTGCGTGTACTTGTGTTGATAAAAAAGAACGTTTTTGCTGTTAATGGACCTTGAATTTTATTTATTTGCAGAGGCACAGTACGTTATGCCAGCGTACATGCTCATTTGGGGAGGACTGGGAGTAGAAGGGATGACCTCGAATCCCTAGCTTATACTTTAATATTTCTCCATAAAGGGAAACTCCCATGGCAAGGTTTCGTGGTAAGTTCACTTAATCTTTCCAAGTGTGGTTTTGTCCTTCAAATGTCACAATGCAATTTGCTTCAATCTGGAAAGCAGTTTTTTATAATTTACAGCCATAAAATTCCCTCAAAACATGCTTGATGACTTGGTTCAACAGACAATATCTACAAACAACTCAATTCAGGAACCTACAGAAAATTCCTCTGATTGGATTAGAAAAGTTTATTTGGGATGAAATGCAAAACAATAAAACCTTCTTTTTCTGTTCGAAGATTTTGTTAAGTTGGTTCTGTGCTTCAAATTTCTGTTTATATCTTTATTCTTGTTTTTGCACTGTTTTAGACTCTTTAAGTAATGAAACTTTTGTAGCATTTTTTTTTCATGTTAATTTATGTGATTTAGTTCCAAAGTAGAAATGGAACCTATGGAAACAACTTTCTGTAGATTTCTACAACTAGTATGTTGTACACATGGTTGTTAAAATAGTTATTTAAATC
>MKEJ01086659.1:0-12941 GCA_001753735.1 Embelia ribes | reverse complement strand
TGGTGCTTGTTTCGATTCAATCTACGTGTTTTCATATTTGCTCCAGTGGTGAAAGCAATTTTAAGAAGCACGTGCAAAGAATTTGAACAGCAAAACCGGAAAGATTATGGGTTGGTCCTTGTTTTTCGACATCTTTGTTCTTGATCACTTCAAAAATTAGTGATTTTAACTTGATATATCTACCCATCGCTAGAATATTCTTGCTGTGATCGAGCAAACAATGCCAATTATGTCTGGGATGGACATTGATCGAGCAAGCAATGCCAACAATTAAGGCTATGAAATCAATATCCAATTTAGTTCAACAGAAACCTGTAAAATGTAGGGTTAATCAATTTGGGGTCAAATGGAAAAATAATGGATACCAATCCGTTTGGTTTAGACAAATAATTCACTCATGAAACAATCCAAACCAAGTTATTATCGTAAAAATCAACAGGAGCTGGCAATACTTTTTGCCGTCACACTACATGGCAATTGCGAAGACTGTTGGATCATGAGCAAATATTATTGTCATATGATCCAACGGCCCCAAAATTGATTGTCAACTCCAAGGTTTGAGTAGAAGTGCAATTGACCATGTACAAGCTACAAAGAAATAAATAAATTATAACATTTAGAGGAAGAAGGTAGATTATCGATGAACTTGATACATTTTACTCACGGAAATGAGTTGTATCTATCATCAATTACAACCATGGAATGAGAAACTTGTTCCAATTTCTAAATTGAGCTTCACATCTGAAGATCACTAAAGTTTAACCCCCAATTCAAAGGGGTAAAATTTCATAGTTTTTGAAGATGATTTAAAATTTAAGTCACTAGAACAAGCAAAATTTTGAGAAACAAAAATGATTTTGCCAGTAAACTTATTTTTCATTGGGATGTCCAAGTGGGTAGAACCCCTCCTCCATTCACCCCAAGCTTGGGGTCTGAGTAACTGTTCCCCACAGCAAAATTTGAGCTGTCAAAATTTTCATTATTGAGAGATTCATCATAAAGGTCAGGCACATCATAATCAACCACCTCATCACTTGAAAATTGTTTTCTCAATGCCCTTTTCTTCGATCTTTCCGTGCTTTCCACAAAATCCTCACTGCCCTCGGCTCGGTCTCTTCTCCGCTTTTCTGAGCTGTCATTACTGCTGCTGTTGTTTTTGTCCACCTTAGCATTTTCCTTAATGGCAGCTTCAATGGTTTCCAACACTCTAGCTCCATACTTGTTCACCTTCACACTAAATAACCCAGAATACATTTAGTAAATTTCATTTTTACCAGTAATCATGACTCAGTGATTTACTTTGTAACTTACTTGCCAATGCCATGAATGTCAAGAAGTTCCTCCATTGTTCTCGGAACTTTCTCACACATTTGTTTCAAAGTAGTGTTTCTGCAGGGAATCAGAACATGTGAAAACATAGTTAGCAAGGAAAGAATAACCAAAGTGAATAACAAGACCCAGATGCTCCATATTTCTTAAGAGTAAATTCTGCATGGAATTGTCATACCCAGAAGAAAATGGAAAGAAATATACAGATAAAATATGTGCAAAGGAACCAAGAAGGCCACACCTATAGTTGATCTATTGTGAACTAAGATAAATACCAATGATTTTAGATTCCCTACAAATTAAATGTACAAAAATATGTATTCCAGATTACCAAATAATTAGATAAACTCAACTGAAGAAACCTTCCAAAAATGACGTATGAGACAATTTGGACAAAGGCAAAATAGCAAAATGCAATATTGAGCGCTCACGAGAATATGTGGTATGCCATGACCCCTTCTCCAGCCTCTTTGACAAGAACAGTTCGAAGCTTTCGCAGAGCAGAGTACAATTTGGCCGAGAGGTCCTATATACATACAGGTTCAAGAAGAAGATTTGTCATGACAGATGGTCAGGATTTTATTGAAGCAGACAGCAAAGAAAAAGAACACCAAAATTCCCAACATACAGATTCAGCAGCAGATTTGGGTTTTGAAGAAGTCTCCATTTTAGAAGTTGGCCTTCCAGATGTAAGTGAGCCTTTTGCCGGAGTTTCTTCGATCTTGCTTTGTTTCGATGTCTTTTCAGATGAAAGAAATCTGTAAGAACAAATGTGATGGGCCCAGAGGCATTTGGTGTGATTTTGGATCTCCAAAAGTAATGCCACAAACATAAAGGTGGGACACAATCCAATAATGATTAGTTATACTAATCCTATTGCAGGTGCTTGCAAGCACATTCATAGTGCAGATATTAAAGTGATTCACGTCTTCTTTTTAATACAAGGATTTGGTCCACACACACCTTTAAGCCATGAAAGATGGAACTAATAGAATCAAGTATTCACAAGATGCAAACCTTAGCATTATTTTCTGTCCATCAAGACATTGGTTGTAAGCCTTGGAATAATTCACCTGAAAGATAAGAACTCCAGGAGTGACCTCAGACTCAGAATTTTGTCATAACATGGATTCAGATAAGACAAATATAGAGTGCGGCCAAAAAAGTTATATACAGGGAGTTAGGGAGTACGCAATGAAACAGACGAAGATGGATAAGATATAAAAGAGCTTCAGAAGGTGTTCTACTTGTCAGGAGAAACCAGATGAAATAATGAGATCTACTACTTAAGAGGAGGACCGAGTCTCTCAAATGGACACATATAAATGCACCTAGGAATTGCAGACATTTTGAAGTGGGTGTCAATCTTGAGTCAGACAATGCTCTAGCTCAACACCCCTTCGACAAGTATCGCACTCAAATCAGAACTTGTCCTCTTAATCTAATGTAATTTTAAAATCAGAAATGTGATTAGCATTGCTCAGCAACAACTCACAATTGCCTTTCGCTTGGACACACATCCCCAAATTCTAGAAGATATAAATCTTATTGCCATAAAATCCATGAATCAAGTGAAAACACTTTACCTTCAAAATAGATGAAACAGAACCGTAGAAATCACTTTTCTTTACGCTTTCCACTAGAAAATCCTCAATTACAAGATGGTGCAATACACGAGAGGCTTCACCCTTGACTAGATGTTTTCCAGCACCATGAAGTTTCAAAGTATTATGCCCATGCTTCTTAACCTAGTAACCAATGAGTGGATATAAACATGGCCATTCCAAAAACAAAGATCTGCTGGAGCAACATTCATATGCAAGACAGAACTTACAGCTTGACTTAACGAACCCTTGTAGACTTCCAAGATATGAGGTGATGAAAATTTCTGCCCTGTTAACTTCACGACTTCGACCTATAAGGATTACAAATAATGGGAAGAGTGCCGGGGTGAGACTAATTTTTAAGGAATTGGCACCAGTATATATGTAAACTAAACAAAATCTTCTACATTTAGAAAGACAAGAATCCAGGGCAACTGGGATCATCCAAAGTAATGGCTAAGATTCCTAACCAGTTGCTTTGCAATCTCTGTGACATCCTTTTCAATAAAGCTTTTGTCCTGAGAACAATTATCACATGTTCTTTTGCAGCCACCAGAACTGAACTTCTCTCCAAAATGAATAAGCTGCAGGAGCCGTCTGCAATCAACATTGTTCTCACAATAGCTGACCTGAAAAGATCTCATTAAAATGAAATCATAGAGTTGATCTGAACTGCTGAGGGTTCAGATGAAAACAAATATTATGAGATTGAGCTACAAATGTTAGTTTAAGACAATTACCATCCTCTTGAGGTTGTCACTATTAGTTTCTAATACCCTTCCAGAATTAGTCGTACTTATACGAGTCACTCCATATTTCATTGGAATTTGCTCTGCAGCTCCTTGGCTAATCATATGCTTGACTCTGATCTGCAGAAAATGGAAGCAGCGGGCAAATGGACAACCATTAAGGTAAAGCTAAAACAAGTAAAAAGGGATCTGGCACAAATAAGAAACTTATAACTGCATGCTAGCAGCTAACTGTAGACAGAAACTCACATAATCACTGTAGCTGTAATATAATACACAAGAAGAAGGTTGACCATCTCTACCAGCTCGACCACATTCCTAAAAGGCAGCAAAGATGATCAGCATCAGTTTTTATACCGTTATTTTTTTACTTTGGGTTTCCTAAAAGGCAGCAAAGATGATCAGCATCAGTTTTTATACTGTTATGGTAACATAAACTTTTTTTACTTTGGGTTCTAGCAGCATCAGAATATATGAAAACAGTGTCCTTAGTATTAATAACCTGATGATAGCCTTCAATGGATTTAGGAAGAGAATGATGAATGACAAAGCGCACATCTGGCTTGTTGATGCCTGCAACAAATACATTATTATACAAGCACGTAAAAGCTTAAGTTAGCAGCAACAGCTGAAGTTAACTATACCCATTCCAAACGCTACCGTTGCACATATAATATTTATCTCATCCTTGCTCCACTGTTCCTGGACAAAAGCACGTTGAACAGGTTCCATATTCCCATGATAAAAAGTAGCTCTATGCCCGAGTTCCTGCAAAATAAAGTAAAAGGTAAAAAAAAACATGGGGTTAACATTTTCAAGATTTTAATGAGCAAAAAGTAGGACTTAATGGAAGACCATAGATAGAAAACTATATAGTATCACTCAAGGAGACACAAGGTCACAATAGAAATATAGCAGTCCAAGTCAGAGAAAAACAGAGTTCAATCATCGTAAAACCTTCTCCCGTCATCAAACACTCACCACAATTTAGAATAGAAGGATGGCAGTCATCTAGCTACAGTCATAACCACAATAGAGGCACAAAAAGCTCTCTCACCAAATCATATTCTGCTTTTCTTCACAACAACAATTTTTTAAAAAGGAAAACAAATAGTATGGTGAGTTTTAACAAAGATTGATAGTCGTTACGAAGTGCACCACATATAACAGAATTACTATAGCAAATTCAAAACAGTACGCGTAGAAAGTTAATTCATTCAGATTTGGCATTTGCAAAATTTCCAAATCCATTAAACAAGCCAGAAATAATAAAAGTTTCCAGGGGATAAAAAGTCTAACCTGCAACTTGTCAGCCACTTTTTCACAGTCCATTCTGGACAGACAATAAATAATTCCACATTCATCAAAATGATTCTCTTTAATAAACTTATCTATGTCCTCCACACACTTTTTTGTCTTGGGAACAACTGAATACCTGCAAAGTTTAATAGGGAAGCTCATTTCCAAACTTTAAAAATGGTGTATATGCATTCAAAACTCACCATAGGTTTGGACGGTTAAAACTTTGCCGAAAAATAATGCAGTTAACAAGGCCAAGAGCTTGCACGACGTCCTCTTTGACACTAGCAGTGGCGGTAGCAGTCAAAGCCAATGCTGGCGTATTTGGAAACTTCTGTTTCAAGATACCAAGACCCTAGAATACGGTGCAAAAACGAGGTCAGCATCAGCCTTAGATGTGCATTCTGAATTAGAGAAAAGTTATGTGAAATCACAACCTGATAGTCTGGTCGGAAATCATGCCCCCACTGGCTTACACAGTGTGCTTCATCGATCACAATCCGCGCAAGTAATTCACGAGCATGCAGGCTCTCCAAGTGTCGGATCAGATGATCGCTTCTGCACTTATACAGTTGATTCTTAGAGTATTCAGTATGAACACATAAATAGAGCTGCATACTAGCTTCTTACACAAATGTTCACACTGAAGTTTGTAGAGTTTATGTGTAACTGTACACATTCTAACCATGCTTAACAGTGACTGACACGTAAAACAATTATGTCAATCTATAGTCCAACACTGCATGCTTCACAAAATTTATGTCATTTTAAAATAGTAATGATGCGAGAAATTGATATTATATTACAGACTTGCACAATCATCACTCACTTGGCCACTTTCTCGGGGGTGACATATAAAAGCTTGTATTTACAATAACTTGAACCAAGTTCTCTGAAAATTTCCTGTTGCTCAGCCCAGTCCAAATTTGCACTTAAATAAGTAGCAGGAATATTTGCCTGTAATGCAACACAAGAGCCAATATTATGGAACCAAATGAAAACAGCTGGTTGTAATTGATTACTGCTCCGGCAGCATACCTGTAACAGATGCATTATCTGATCTTGGATGAGTGATACAAGAGGTGAAATTACTAATGTTATTCCTGGACAAATAAGAGCTGGGAGCTGCAGGAGAACAGAATTGAACACATGTTATAATGAAAAATCTGAATGATTAAAATTCAAAGTGATAGAAACTGTACCACAAGTCAATATCAAGATTGAATTAGAAATTCTACAAGCAAAACTTCAACTTATAAGAAAGAGCAATCTTTCCGCAAAAAAATGCAAATATAGCATCAACTCAAATGCATGAAAGAAGTTCGGAGCAAATTACATCATAAACCCAAGATATAGAAGTTGTCATTTCACAGAAAAACAAAGAACTATGCTTTTGGCCTGATTAGCTTCAACAATAAGCAAATAGTTTCCAAGAATCAGATTTAACATTTAGTGTAGAAAAAGGATATGCCTTGTACTACAATGCAGAGGAGAACAATTTACCTGATACGTCAGGCTTTTTCCACCTCCTGTTGGCATTAAAACAAACACATCATGCCCACTCAGTGAAGCATTAATCACCTCTCTTTGATTTGGTCGAAAGGAGTGATTTCCAAACACTTTCTTATTATTTATCTATAATGAAACCAGCAACTTGGTAAATTAATTGACATGGCATTTCTTTATAGATTGGCCAATAAGCTCTCTATGAATGCGCAGAAAAGATGTAGAGAAAACACATTTGAACTAGTGCAAGACTACCTCCAACTCATTTGTCCAGGGGAAATCTCGACTACCCCATTTCTTGTCGTTTGAACCTTCAATATAATTTACTTCGATATTCTTGGGAACATAGGATTCTCTATCCACTGGATACACAGAATCACCGAACCTATCCACAGAAGAGTACGGAAAAGAAGTCGAATTTAATCCGTCGTATCCATCTGATCTATTTACACTCTGTGATTGGGTGTCAAATCTCATGGAATCACCCCTGACTGAAGAATGTATAGGGGTTTCAAACTGAAAAGCCCTACAAGGAGCTGTGGATGTGGAAAATTGTGATTTTTGTCTTTCCGAGTGAATAGAAGCATCGTGAAGATATTTCTCAAGCTCTTGAACTTGCTTATTCAGCTGCAACCTACATCAATTGCAAACATCCCGATGCAGATCAATAAGCAAACATCCCTGAGTTATTTATCTATTCAAATAAGTCCGTGTATTTTATTTAGTTTAATAAGCGTGTATATTATTTCCTTAGGGATTTAATTAGACTACCTAGTATTTCCTTTTATCTTTTATTTTGAATTCATTTCCTTTTCTAGAATTAGGGTTTGTTCCCCTTTTGCATCACATCCATATGTGAATGGATGTGAATTCTGTCG
The DNA here is from genome assembly GCA_001753735.1 of Embelia ribes. Taxonomy (NCBI): domain Eukaryota; kingdom Viridiplantae; phylum Streptophyta; class Magnoliopsida; order Ericales; family Primulaceae; genus Embelia; species Embelia ribes. The sequence continues at coordinate 5,576 of MKEJ01086659.1, read as the reverse complement.
ATTATCTGATGTGAATATGAAGTCTTTCTTTCTGTGGCTAAAGGAAGTGTTATTCTAGAACTCATGTGATGTGCCAGACTGTCAAATAATTCTAACATCCTTCATTATATTTTTCTATTATATAAGTTCAGAAACAAGGGGAAGCATACCTATCTTGGCGAAGCTTCTCCATCAGAACTGGGCTCAAGGCATCAATGTTGTCAAGAAGTTCATTTGAAATGGCAATAAGCCGGTCCTTCATGTCTTGCAAATGAGTTGATGCTTCTGGACAAAGTCCCAGCTGTATCCACTTAAAGAATTAGACAGAAGATTCTGAAAGCAATTCAAGAATACAATATAGTAGGTAGCAGCACAACATTATACCATATAACCATGAGTGCACTTGGGATGCAATTCCGGTGGCAAGCATGTCCCCTCTTCTCTTGCAACATTATTCTTATTAAAAGTTGGAGTAATAGGTGGAAAGTTGGAAATTGATGGTTGAGGTGTGGAAGTTGATTGGTAGTTTTCAACTATTTGGTCCACATCAATGTCCTGGTAAAAAAAAGCTCGTAATGAGAAACATAATATGTGAACAGAAACCAAGGACCATAAACAAATACAAAGATTTTTATCTGACAATCAGCCATGAAAATGCACTAGAAGCTTAGCTTGTCTGTACAAAACACTTTCACATGCATAAGAGCAATAATAGTAGAAAGCCACAGCCCAAATAACATGCCTGATGCCTCACCTCATCACTCATTAGGCACAATACTAACAGCTCTATTAAGGGGGAAAAACAATTCTTTTCATCTGATCAGATGAGTAAAGTTTATATAGTTGATCTTAAACTTGACAAAATTCATTCTGAAAGAATGGACTGTTGCCCCATGAAACAATATATAATTTTAATTCTCAATCAATTTCACTTAAACATGGGAAAAAAAGACTAGACCACTGTGGCAGAAGACAAGATGAAAAAGTTTACCTCAAGTATATCATCGTCATCAATACAACACGGGGATGTAACCCTTGAACCTTTCCTGTGGTTCACTCCTGGTGTGTGATAGCTTGATATGTTTGTAGCTGGTGCATTATAATTGCCAAAATTTGACACACAATTCTCATTTTGCATTGCAACCTTTTTGGCTTCCGCTACATTAACTGAATTTGATGGAAAAGAATTTCCCATGTATCTAGTAGGCTCATCATATGTGGCATGTGCTCCATTTGAGTTTTCATGTGTAGGTGTTTGTCCAGAAAAGTTGTCACGCATATCAGATGGCTTCAGCTGTGTATTTTTGACATCCTTTGATGAGTTAGCCTTCACATCCTTAATTGATGCCACATATTTCCCAGGCTTCACATAGTTCCTGCTGGACAAATGAAGGCTGGAAAGAGTTTTCCAGGCCTGCCATTAATCCAATTATGAACAACCCAGGAAAAAAATCATAAAGTCAGTACCACCGTCAACTATCTCAAAGTAAATTTATTTTTTAGTTCAGGTGTTCTATGATATTATAACTTGCCCAAAACAAGTGAGAAAAAATCTGAGTAAAATAAAGATCAATACATTTTGCCTGTAAAGTTTGACGAACAGCAAGATAGAAATGTAAAAGCAGGTGCACTGATCCACACACTAAAAGAGAGAACTAGGGAGAGAGCAGTAGGGAGATAGCATAATATGGGACTACAAACTTCAGAATCCTCAGTGTTCAGCAATGTCAAGTGAAGTGAAAACAATGATGGTGGTGATAAAGCATAATAAAGATAGATATTAGGGCTGGCAATTTTACCAATTACCTGCAACCTGAGCCAATTCTATCCGAAAAAGTATTACCCAATCCAACCTGATAGGTGGCTTTACCAGTGCCCGACTTGACCCGTTGGGTAGCAAGTAGGTTAACGGATTTAATCTCCATACATGTGCACCCGACCCAATATCTGACCCGACATATCAACTCGACCTAATATATATGTGTATATATATAAGATTTATGTAAGTATATATAGCATGTACGCATAAATTGTTTTATAATCACATTTTTTCTTATATTACAACAATTTATTATGGATAAAAAATCTAAACTTATATAATTTCATTTTAGACTGAAGAGTTGTACACTTTTAGTTTGAGTGTTAGATTTTTTTTTTCTTCTTATATATTTGTCAAATATTATAAAGTTCTAATTTTAAAATAATCTTCAAGTAAAAACTAAAACATATTATATTTAAATAGAAAATATTAAAATGTTTAAATTATATATAATATACTATTATAGAAATAGATTAAACCTAATCCAATCCGACTTGATACCTGAGGTTACCTGGGAGGGGCGCTGATAGGGTAGGGTATGAGTATGTTTTTTTTCACTTTGTACCCGACACGATCCGACCCAAAAAGTTCTTTTGCCCAAAGCTACCCGACTTACATGAAACCCATCGGGTCGGGTCGGATAAAATTGCCACCATTAATAGAAATCAGCAAGATAAGAATAACATACTATATTTATGACGCCTAATAATCCACTTAATCTAATAGCATATTTGGTCCTCAAGTACCACGGCGACAATTTATATACCTTTTCAACTTGTGAGATCTGCCCTCTTTGAAGATTCAGAGTCTGATAAGCCATGGACCTAAAAGAATAAAAAAAATAACATGATAAACAGAATGATGAAGAAGTGGAAGATAAGTTTGCATAAGCTCACACTCAAATTGAAATGTCCAGATCCAAGGAGATATGTTCTCAAACAATTCCAAGAACTTCCGTAAGGCACAGAAAAAACTGAAAGTATGAAAAAAAAAGTCCGGTTGATTAAAGATTGGAAAGATGGGTTCCCATCAGGCCCCGAAACTTTTACAACCTAAAAGCATTTGAAGTTGATGAGATCACTGAAATTGCAAGAGTGTACTACCAGATAAAAAAGGGAAAATGTAACTTTGATAAAAAGAGCCATTTCTATCTGAGAAAACTCATTCTTTACGAGAAACAAAAAGTAATTTCTAGATACTAACATACATTTTTAAATCTTGTCTTTAACACAAATACTTTTCTTGATTGATATTGACTTTACCTATGTTTTGTAGGTCAGTAAAGAAATGTACCTGAAAGATATGATTGTGAACAGACAAATAAACCTTTTAATACAACATAAAAAAGAAAAGAAAGGTATAATATGGTAGTAAGAAAGCGTACCTTGTACTGTTAGGTTCTCCAGTACCCGGTTTTTGTGTAGCTAACGAATAGAGAAAATTTGAACTAAGGAACTTGATTTGGTTTGAGAAACTATCATGTGCCTTGGCATGCTCTAACCAATTGACTTTAGGATATTTCTCACCACTTTTGGAACCACCAATAACCGAGTCACCACTGCATATCAATGATGACCACAAAATCAGTAAAGAAAATAGATAGTAAAAAAAAAAAAGAATGATAAAACAAGTTCTAAGTCTTACCTTTTGTGCATTTCCTTCATCATTAATTAGCATCCTCAACAACTTATGGTTCCCCAATTGGAAACCTAATCCAACAGAGTGACACACAAAACATTAATCCCATTTTTATGTAGTAGAATTTATTAAAAACCTTAGAACTATAGAAAATAATATATAGCGAGGAACATAACCAAGTGAAAATATGTCCCAACCTTTAGGTTTTGATTGTGACAACAAAATTGTCTGTTAGAAAAGGGAAAAAAAAGACGCACTCTTAAATCAAGCAGAGCACCATCCCTTTCAAAATGTCAGGTGTTAATTTTATTCATCTCAAAATAAGTATTACCATAAATGTAATTTGTCACTCACCTCAAATCAGTACTACTTCTTACTTTACAATTTCACCCATAAATAAAACAAACTTGTAAAATTTAGACCATAAAAATTATCACCTTCATAGAATGTACAATGAAATAAGTGCAAGAACAGTAGGCAATAATAAGCCTAGAGAAATCGAATCAAACATTTACAACTGAATAACCGATAAATTCTAGAAAAATGATCCGTATATCCATTAACAGCGGATTAAACCTTCTTGTCATTGACCATGTAAAAATCTGAAGCACTGATAATCAAAATAAAAGATTGCTTAAACCGGTAGAATGCTAAAACCATATAGAAGCTTCGATAATCAAAATAGAAGATTGCTTAAAAGTATACTTGTTCAATCAACTCAAACAGGTATTACTTATCACTTCAACTTTTCATCCACCCTAATTAAATCTTATTTTCACTTAGAAGATGCAAACTAGAGAGACCCAAATAAAACAAAAATCAAACCTGCACAAATCTAAGTATAGCACTCATCGCCTATGTAAATGTTCATAAATATTGCACTCATTTCTAACGTGTAAAACAAGAATCAATTCAAGAACCAGCAAAGGGCAGTCTTACCAGGCTCTCTGTGATGGGCATCTATACTAAATTTAGAGATAAAGATTTAGGATACCCCGTGTCAGCGTGCCTAATACCATTCAATGTACGAAAAATCTACATTGATCCCCTTTAACTAGGGACTACTGTTCATATCAACAGTATTTTTAAGTTTGCTAGTAGGGGTGCAAACGAGTCGAGTTGAGTCGAGTATTACTCTAATCAAGCATGAATCGTTCAGGTGTCTCAGTACGAGTCAAACCGAGTATTGCTCTAATCGACTCGAGTATCATTTTTGTGCTTGAAATCAACTCGATAAATTATTTTTAAATATATTTTATATATCATATTGAAATAATATTATTTAGGGTAATGTATTTTTTATGTTATTAAACAATTAAGAGTCAAATCTTACCAGTGGTAGCAAAGAAAAATTTTATTTTTAACTTAAACACACACACAAACACATATATACATACATACATAAATATTCTTCGAGCTACTCGCGAGCTAATGAGTTGAGTAGTTCATTACTCGAGCTTGACTCAAAATTCAAACCGAATATGCTAACGTGCTCGCGCCCTACTTATTTTGTTCACAAGTCAAGCTCGGACCGAGTAGTTGTCAAGTCGAGCTTGAGATTCTCGCGAATAGCCCTGCTCGTTGCCACCCTTATTTTCCAGTAATTAAAAAAAATATGATATCTCATTTCTTAGTGTAAATTATTTTGATGCAGCATTATTCCGCGCCCCCCCCCCAAAAAAAAAAAAAAATGACCTTTAAGCCCCCTTAAAAAACTACATATGACGTTCAGCACCCCTGTACCCTAATCATGGGTATACCCCTGATTCCATAAACTCTAGCTTTCTACTTTGAGATATTTCAAAATAAAATGAAAATTAAGAGCATGAGAGTATATACAGTGGAAGAAATGCCCTAAAATACCATGAATCGAACATTTACAGCAGATGAGCCCTAGAAAACTTGACCAGTTAAATCCATAAGCAGAATATTGCATCTGGAGATTGCTCAAACAAGCATATATAATGGAAATTAAGACTTACAGATAATTGATAAAAAGATTTGTGTATATAGTGACTATTAGGGCTAATTGACCTTTGAACAGTGAGAAGTGCGGACAGTGGTGTTGCTTTCTGGAGATAAAGTTATGGATGCATATATATGTGTGTGTATGTATATGTATGTATGTATATATATATAT
>MKEJ01086651.1:0-23786 GCA_001753735.1 Embelia ribes | reverse complement strand
CTTTTTATCCACTTTCCTAATTAAGAAGAAATAATTTGGCTAGCATTTGTCCTGCTTCTATATGTCACCAAATGTGATTCTCTTTTCTTAAACCATATATTTACTAGCATTAAGTCATAGGCTGTATAGCAAAACCCAAAATAGCATCTCCAATATTATTTCTATCCGCAAAACTATAACCCCCATGCACACCCTCAAAATCATCTCTACTTTCACCCACATGTCCATTTAAGTCCCCGCCAATGAATAATTTCTCGCTAAAAGGTATTCCTTGTTCCTCTTCATCTAAATCATTCCATAACTGCATCTTATTACACTTATCTAGACCTACTTGGGGTGCATAAACACTTAACACATTTATTTATAATCTCTTTCCCAATTACAAGCTTAATACAAGCTTAAATGTCCTCCCTCGATAAAAATTGGTTCAGATCCAATGGCTAAGAGACGTTGTTAGAGCATTCACATTAGATTAGGTAAATTAACATTTTTAGCTATTTTAGCTATAAAATGTTTCAAATTTTGAAAAAAGTGGTGTACATCATATTATGTAATCCAGTAGTTAATTTAGCCATTAGCTAAGCCAATAGATAAATTTATCTATTCACTATTCATTAGCTAAAAGGTTTCTTTGTCACCACTCCTATTTTTAAGCACACATCTCCTTCACATTATCTCACATCTTCCATACTTTTCTCATAATTTTCGTTTCTTTTTCCATTTTTTTTTCTCCTCTCATCTAGTTTACACATGCAAATGTAAAATGTAAATATGTAAACTAGAAATAATTGATAATTTTAGTTAATACGGATAACTAAACTGATATGAATGCTCTTAGGATGCTAAGAATTGAAAAATTGCTAGGTTCCCTACCCCATGGTTGCGGCACGGCCCCAAAACTTCAAAAGTTTTGAGAAATTTTTGCAAAAAAATTTAAGCTAGTTTTGATCATTTTCACATTGACCATGGATACAAGGAAAACTCAAATTGCATCCCTTGCAAAAATAAGATCCGGAGTGTTCAGATATCAGAGGATAAGATTTTGCCAATAGATTAATATGCCATATCATTGTTAACAAAATTACATCTTAACCTCTCAATGTTAGACAACTTGCTACCTTAAGACAACTCCCACCCCCCAAATCCATAAAAATATATCATCACAAGTTGAATGGATTCATGTGTCTACCGTTGCTAGCGAGATCACGAGATTTTCACATTGACGGTATATGTATAGTATATATACATCATGGTGCATTAATCATCAATACAATAAAGGCATACCTTGAAGTGTGCTTAATATGAGTTGGATTGATTTGGAGACAAGATGTTGTAATTGAAGTTTGTGATCACCATTGATCTTCTTAAGGAAATAGTCTATGAAGGTACAAGCTTGCATTTTCCAATTCGATATGGTCAACACCAAAAGCTCTGCTCTCAAAATGGTTTTGCTGGTAAATACATACTTGGGTATACACGCCTACACACATAACAACTTCAAGTTCAAATAATCATATTGGGAAAAAGTATATGCATAAATCCATTAATGGTTCAACTATCAAAGAATCTACAATTCCACCCACTATTTTGATAAATCTTACAAATCCCTTTGTTAACGGAATTGAATTTGGTGTAACCCATTTTTGGTCAAACTATAACCTATATAGTATAGACACGGATATTGGACATGGATTCGGAATGGTACAAATACTCTAACATGGCATTTTCAAAAAGTGATGTTCACAAATGGCGGGGAATATATAAAGCTAACGGGACCTTGGACGTATCCATATTTGGTGAGTTGCATAAAAATCTCTGTGTTTTTGTGTGTGTATTTCATTTGCTTGAACGAGTGTATTGTTCCATGATTGATCTTTTGGGGAGTGTCATTTTTCTTAGTTGAAGTTACTAATGAGAGAATATCACTATAAGTTGTATCAGAGTGCTAAGTTTGGTTCTGGCTCCAAGCCTTGGGTCGAAAAGATTTTGGTTGTGACTCGATTTAGTGGGAGCCGTCGGTTGTGAAGAAATGACTACAAAGATCGGGAGTGAAAAGTTTAACAAATCAGATTAAACTTCTAGTAGAAGCACATGGAGGGTTGTCTTTATGATAAGGATCATTATTAGATCCTAAATAATAAACTTGTAGATACGAAGGAAGGTGTATGGAAAATTATAGAAACAAAAGTTGTCAGTGTCTCTCTTTATTGAAGAGTTACTTTCAATATTGCAAAAAGAGATTAAGATAAAGGGATTGATGCATAGGTTTGTAGATATATATGAAAAGCTTATCGCTGCAAATAAGGTTCAGTTTTCGCAGAAACTTTTCAATTAAAGGAGTATTTGAATGAATTTAAATCGATTATCACTCAGTTGAGCTCTACGAGCATGAAGTTTGATGCTGTACGGCGATGAGGACATCGCTATTGATGTTGTTGCCACTACCGGAGCTGATGCAACTCCTGCTGGTAGGTCACCGGTTGGATCTTTTGGGTCCAATCATGATGCAATCGCCCCATCCAGGTCACAGGATGGGCATTGGGGGTCCAAAAAGCGCTTTTTGGTTATCATTGTCTGGAAGTATGTGACATAATTTACATTAAAATTTTCTTAAACATATCTTATTTAAATATTTATAATAAATCTAAAGTAATAAAATAGATCTTTGGAACTATTTGAGAAAATTTTACTAGGGAGCGTTTCAGGCAGTAAGCGTTGAATTCTTTATATATATATTGTATGTAATTAATATAATGTTAATCTTTCTAATAATCATTAAATGCGCAAAAATCATGCTTCTGGCATAGTAGTGAGTCAGACATGTACGCGGCTTGGAAGTCAAGGGTGGCTTACGTCTACCAACAATACATTTATGACATCAAAGAGAAGGCTTTGGCCAAGCCCCCTGGTCTCACTGAAACTGAATGAACTAAGTTTTTGGCTCATTGGCTAAATCCCGAAACCATTGCCGAGTCTCATAGGAATTCGGCTAATCGGGTTTGGATGAGCGGATGACCATGGCGGGTCGATCTCCACTTCTACACACTCTAAGAGGCTAGTAATTTTTTTTAATTTATGAAATATTTTTTGTAATCTTATTTCCTTACAATTATTTATATTGCATATTAATTATTTTATTTTTTAAAGGCTGATGATGGCAAGGATGGCAGGCCAATGGGGACCTTTAGACACATGTGCACCAAAGGTCATGATAGTGTGACATTTGTTAACAAGAAGGCCCACCGCATATATGTAAGCATATTGTTATTTAAATTTATACATTGAAGTTTAATAATTGTTTTATTTATATTAATTATGTTTCCACTTATAATGTAGGATCGGTCGGTGGCATTGCAAATTGAGAGGTCTTAGCCTCTTCCTGGTACGCAAGAACCTCGGGCAATTGATGAAACTAAGCTTTTCTATAAAGTAGTCAGTGACCCAAGCCATGATAGTTTCTTCAAACTGGGATCGAAGGTGGGTTTTCCTTTTACGGCGAGTCCGCGATGTTGAGCTCGGCGGTCCAATCTTATGCCGCCTAGGTGGACATTCGACAATAATACGAGGCCCGACAACGGACCATTGAGAAGATGGAGCAGGAGATAGAAGGAAATTGCCAATGCAATGAGGAAGATACGTGGATGCAATTACAGCTCTTGGCTGGACTGCAAACCCAAGACATCATAGTGGTTTCATTATAGTCAACCATCCAAAATTTAGCCTAGACTATAAAATGTATTTGGCCTCTCAAATATTAGCTGTTACACTTTCAAACCATCACATGCTGAAATTAATTCCAATTACATCAAAGTTAGAAAAAAATAGGATATAAAATGAATTTAATTCTAAAACTCACAAAAAATTCAACAAAAAATCAAAAAATAAAATCTGGATTCAATTTCATAACTCAAATAAATTTAAGCAAAATGCCAATAAAACATGATTCTATTCCAAAAATTCCCTATTACAAACCTAAATTCAGAAATAATCGATTAAGAAAACCCAAAGCCCCAATTTGTAACTCCACTCCTATTTTCTGTATATATACATATACAAATTCCACATATATATAAATATACGTATATGTAGAGGCGATGGGCTGTAGTAACGGGTGATGACGATGTTCAGGTAGGAATGGAGGAAAGAAGGGCCGGCAGCTAGAAGAATATATTGGAAGGGTAGGGTGCGGTTGATTGGGAAGGATTGGGGAGGGGAGAAACGTAGAAGAGGGGGAGGGAGAGGGGGAGTAGGACTGTGTTGGATTTGATAGAGAGATGGAAAGTGTTCTTTATAATATATATTTATTTTTATTTATTTTAAACTTATTTAATAATAAAAGAATAAAATATTTACATCACCGGGGGTAGATCTAGAAATTCGAACAAGGGGGATAAAATTTATGTATAAAAAGATATAATTTGTTATTAACTAATGAAAAGTTTAATTTTATTTTAATGCTCATTGCAGTTGAAAGTATAATTTTATGTCATAACCCAGTTTGGAATATTATATACACTCTGAATGACAAAAATGAGAAAATAGTTAAAGATTTTATTGAAAGTATGATTATCTTTTAAAATAAACTATAAACCTTATCGAGATATTAAAGTAGTATTGTTCTAAGTTTGATAAATCATGATTAGCAATATATTATGTTGGTCCTCCGGCAAATCACAAGAGAGGGGCTGAATTGACATTTAATAATTGTTTAAAAAGAATGATAAAAACTACTTTTAAAAACAAATAATCAAATAACAATAATTAAGAAGAGATAGAATAATGCAATAACAATAATATCAAATGAAAATAAGGGAAAGAAATAATGCAAACACTACTTTTTATAGTGGTTCGGTCAGACATCTGTTGATGCTTATGTCTACTTCTTCAAGATCCTCCCTCGAAGTCACGTTAATCCTTTATTCAACGTTTACAATCTAACTTCACGGGTGTTAGCTATTCTTATTCTTCTTGGTCTTGAGACACCCCCTCAAACTCTACAATTTGGTAGAAAATTTGAAATTACAACACCCTACTTAATCTCAAGATTTGATTATTACAATGAAGTTTAAAACACTTGAGAGGAGTAATACAGTCAATTAATTAGAAGAAAATATGCTTTTAGTGCTTAAATTGCTCAATAGATGATGAAAATTGTAGAATGAGAGCTTGAGCCTGATTCTTGCTTGGGTAGATGGGTCAAGTGTATATAACCCTTCATTTGATCTTCTATTTATAGTCATTAATGGCCATTTGAATTAATCTAACTATTATTAGTCGTTATTAGGCTAATTAGGCAAAATTAGTCTTTAAAAAATCTGACCGTTATATTTGGAACATCGTCGACACCCTACAACCATCGTCGATAGTCCTGATTGAAATTGTTGGAACCACTATCAACACCCTACTTACCACCGTCGACGGTCCTGATTGAAATTGCTTCTGGACCTCCACATATGTCAACACTCCTTTACCAACCGTCGATACTTCTTTGCCTCTTTGCACTTCAAACTTGATAATGCATAGGAGGCCATTCTATATTGAATAGATTCGATTCCCAAGCTTTTTACACACTAATAACTGATCATACTCATAAAAAAATATTAGTCCACAATTATTGAGCATTAATTAAATTTATTATATCATTATTGTATCATCAAAATAAATTGCAAATAATTTTGGTGAGCATATTAGACTGATTTATATGTTTTTAAAACAAAATAAAAAAAAAACTATTTTGTAGAAAATGTGAGTATAAAAATGTATAATGATACTGATATACGATAAATGTAATACAACTTTATTATATTTTGAGTAAAATTTAAAATTATATTAAATATAAAACTATTAAATCACTAGTTACAAGCCAACACAAAATAATTCATATAAATGCTATAAAAAAATACAAGCTCAATCCACCCTATAACTAATCTAAATGTTAAAAGAAAAGAATAAAGCTGGATAATAAAAATTTTAAGGACCCACAAGGGTTTGTAATGAAAGTGCAGTGCGCTAATTACAAAGACACATGGAATATAATAGTATATTTTTACATTTAAATATAGATATTTATGTTTATATATATATATATATATAAATTTTAATGCCTATCACATGGCACTAATATGCAAGTTAACAGACAACACGTGATGTATTTCCTAATTTAGATTAATTTTGATAAATTAATGGGAGATTATTGAAGGTTATATACTAATAGATTTTTTACTAAAACTTTAATACTTGTATTAAATCATAATTTTAGAATACCATCTTATTTATTTACAAATTGAAATATTTTCGTAATAAAACACAACAAATGCAGGCGGTGATCTCATCATTGTCAGCGTGTAATCCTATCCCCTACCGCCACCATCTCCAAGGGCTGAGACGCAACCTTTGCAATCATCACCGCCGCCGCCGTGCGCTGCACTGCCCTTGCCTATGCGTTATCTCCGGCGGTGGAAAAAGAACGATGGTCACCACCGCTACTAGTAGCAGCGCAGGTGCATTCACGACGATTGCGGAGAGGGTTACTTTCGAACGCGAGATCAAAAAGAGCAAATTCATAGCCATCGCTGGTTCTGTTTCCGACGAACGCTCCGCCCAATCCTTCCTTACCCAGGTTCTCTCTAATTTATAAATATATATATGTACATATACCTCAAAATGCTCGAATAGAGCATTCACATCAATATTTTTGTATGCAAATTTCTCCTCTTTGATTTCTCATTTGAGAAATTAAAGTTGAGGAAAGCTCCGCATCGATGTTTTTGTTTTTCTCAGTTTCTAGAAAACCTTACTTGTATGATTGTTACAATTATAAATTTAACATATATCAAAGACAAAAGGCTTGTTTGATTAAAATTAAAAAGTTATTATTGACTCCACTCGCTATGTGCATTTGTTGGGTTTTTGGATATTTGACCTGCCCATAAGTGAGGAAGATTCTGATTAATGAGAATGCTATTGTACATGGAGTCTGCTAATTGGTTAAGATCACCTGCCAGGGCTCTAGGGGCTCTGAGCATTGTCGTTGATCAGGTTCTGCATGTTATTGTTAACGAGGTTCTGAGAAACGTTGGTGACCGGGTCCTGAACGTTGTTGACGGAATTCTTAGTGTTGTTGGGTCCTGAACGTTGTTGACGGGGTTTTGAACATTGTTGTTGCCTGGGTCTTTAATATTGTTGTTGATGGGGTTCTAACTATTATTGACTGGGTACTGAAATTTATTGTCGACGGGGTTCTAACCATTGTCGTTGAATGGGTGCTAAACGAAGTTATTGATGGGGTTTAGGATAGGCGGTTCCAGGGGATTTGGAGCACTGTTGTTGACAGGGTTTAACACAGGTTGTCTCAGAGTGTTGTTCACGAGGTTCGGCACAGGCGATTTTAGAAGGTTTGGAGAGTTTTTGTTCACGGTATTCAGCCCAAGCAGTTCCAAAGGGTTCGAATCGGTGTTATTCGCGGGATTCAACACGTGGTTCTAGAAGGTTCGAATCAGGGTTTAACATAGGTGGCTCCTGAGGGTTCAGACCAGTGTTGTTCACAGGATTCAATATAGACGGTTACAGAGGGTTCGGACTGGTGTTGTTCAATGGGTTCAGCATAGATGGTTCTAGAGGGTTCGAATTGGTGTTGTTCACAAGGTTCAAAGTAGGCAGTTTCAGAGGGTCCGGACTGATGATGTTCACGGGGTTTAATGTAGGCGGTTCTAGAGGGTTTGGAACGTTGTTCACGGTGTTCAGAACAAGCGGTTCCAAAGGGTTTGAAGTGTTGTTATTCACGAGGTTAAGCACATGAGGTTCCAGAGGGTTTAAAGTGTTGCTGTTGAAGGTGTTCACTGTAGGCGGTTCCAAAAGTTTCAAAGCGGTGCCGTTGAAGGTGTTTGCCATAGGTAGTTCCAATTTTCCAAAGGGTTCAAAGCATTGCTCTTGATTGTGTTTGCCGTAGGTGGTTTTAAAGGGTTTAGAGTGTCGTTAATGGTGTTCGTCACTGGCAGGTCTAGAGGGTTCTATTATATATCAATAAAACCCCATGAACACCACCCGTCCGAACCCTTTGGAACTGCCTATGCTGAGCCTTGTGAACAACACTGGTCCAAACCGGCTGGAACCACCTGTGCTGAACTCAGTGAACAAAGCTCCGAACCCTTTGGAACAACTTATGCTGAACCCCATGAACAATACTCCAAACCCCTTGGAACCACCTGTCCTTAACTAGTCAACATTGGCGGAAGCAAGTTCAAGCAAGGGGGGGCAATTGACCCCCTTTATTTTTTTGAGTGAAATTACTAAAATACCCCTAACTTATTTTATTCCGAAAATATCCCTTCTATATATGTATATGTATATATATTTTTTTCCTTTTATTTTTATATTTCATTTGTTTCCGCCTCTCCCTCTAACCTAACGGAGGAGAGGAGGACCCATGCCCATCTGTGATCTGTGAGTCTGTGACTGTCGATTCTGATAATCTGATATCTCTCTTTGGTGGACCGGCTCTCTGCGGTAGTTGGCAGGGTGGCGCTACTGCTACTAGTGGTAATCCGGCGAGCGGCGGTAGTCGGCAAGGACCAAGGGCATCCTCTCCTAATTTTGTCCTAATTTACACAGATCTCTCAAGGTATGCCTCATCCCTTATTCACTTTTAGTTTGATTTGTTGTTTGGCTGATCTATTGCTTATAAAAATTAGTGAATTAGTGAATAGAATTGTTTCTAAGATCTATAGATGCTTGTAAACGTTGTGAAAAGTCTAGTCCTCTAGGATTATAAAATGATTTTGTTTTCTAATATTATCAATTCTAAAATTATTTATTGATTAGGTATAATTATTATATAATTAAAAGTGATTATTGATTTTCTTGATTTGGTGTGATTGAGTTTGATTAGATATAGTTCTAATTGTAATTGTGTGAACCATAAAAAAATTCTCAAAATTCTAAAAATTCAAAATTTAGATTAGAAGTAATTATAATTGATTTGTTTGGTAAAGTAAATTTAAATTATAACATTATACTATTGTACTCGGTCACTTTTTCTTTCCTCTTTAGTTTCTAATTTTTTATTTTCTTTTATCGTAGAGTCATGTTGAGATATTTGAAAAGAAAAATTGACAAAAAGATCATCGGACTTTTGATAAAATCTTTTACTTTTGCTCATGTTTTTTCATTAAAGTGTATATAGGATTCCAAATTAAATTACGATATAAAATTTCACTTTTGATGTGTTGAAATGAGCATTAAAATGAAAATAAGATTTCCAATTGTTAAAAATAATTTATATTTTTTTATATATAGATTTTGCCCCTTGTTCAGATTCCTGGATCCATCCTTGCCTGTCAACAACATCGTCCTCGTCCAAGACCGGGTCAACGACGGTCAAATCCCCGTCAACAACGTTCAACACTCGGTCAACAATGGTCAAAACCCATCAACAACATTTAGCACCCGGTCAACAACAGTTAGAACCTCGTCAACAATAACGTTCAAGACCCGGTCTACAACAATGTTCAAAACCCTGTCAACTACATTTGGGATCCGGTCAACAATGCTATTCAGAACCTCGTCAACAACATTCAGGACCTAGTCAACAATGTTGCTTAGAACCTCAACAACAATAATGTTCAGGACCCGATCATCAACAATGCCCAGAGCCCTGAAGCAGTGGCAGGTGATCCCAACCATTTCATGAACCCCATCCTCGTGGGACTCTTCCTGCATCAACAGCTTGATGCTTACGATGGGGATGATATCTCGTGGAAAGATATCCTTGGCTATACTATGGCAGATGATAATGATTATGTCGTGAGTGGTCAAGCCATAGTATGATAGCACCGTTAATATTCAGAATCCTTCTGCGGCGAACACCTAACATTTTATCTATTATCTATCAATAAAACCCTAGTTAAGATTAGGAAAACTATTTTTTTACAATTTTTTTATATTTTATATCATATAATTATTTGAATAATTTTTTAAACAAATTTTGAAAGACCAGGGTGAGCTATTTCTAAATTATGGATTTCTAGTAGGAGAAATGAGTTTCGAGAAAGTTGGATTAAGAAATGAAATGAGAAAGACTGATGTGAATGCTCATGAGCACACCATCTTTCTCATTTAATTTCTAGAAATCCATTTCTCGGAAAGAAATCAAAGATTTTAGAAATGTTTGTCTTTCTACAGAATTTCTTAAAATTATTGTAATAATCATAAACCATAACAAAAAATTTAAAATGTGTTTTAATCTAATCTTAACTATTTATACCTTTCCTAGATTCATTTTCACTTCTATTTCCTATATACCTCAAAATGACCCAATAGTTTCTATATACCCCGAATCGTAACAATTTTAAGCCTCTAAATTTTAATACCTAAATCTCAAATTTAGAGGCTGAGATATGGAGAATGGACCACCTAAACATAAAAATAGAATGGGGATGAAGTGTAACCCCTAGTTCAAGAAGAGCACTTTAGCAAATTCGCATGTTTTTGGGGGTTGAAGAGTGTTTGGACGTTTGTTTGCCTATAATTAGGATATGGCGCAATTTTGGGGCACCGGTGGGAGCGCTCTAACAACTTTAAACTTTCCCACATTTCAGTCTCTATAGAAACAACCATGCTTTCCACAGTGTTGTAAATATTGTTGTGGCAATAGTTGTTCTTTTTAACATCATGTTCAAGTGGTATGTTCTTTTTAACTTCATGTTCAAGTGGTGTGTTTTTTTAACATGTGTGGTTGTAATTTGTTAATTATAGTTTTTCGTTTGTTCTCTTATTACAGTGTAGCGGCGTGAATTATTATGTTCGATGTATTTGCTTAGTGCATAATCATCCATATTTTATTTCATTTGGGTGAAAACAATCATTTTACGCACATTAACTTTTTTATGTAATGGTGTTTGAAGTTAGTATTATTGGGCTTTAATTACCATCCATATTTTATTTCATTTGGGTGAAAACAATCATTTTACACTCATTAACTGGTTTATGTAATGGTGTTTGAAGTTTATATTATGGGACTTTAATTCATTGTTTTCATGTTTCCATTTTACCACTCGGGTTCTGTTATTCATCCAAATTGTTTCCGTTTCCAAACAAAAATACTGCGCCCAAAGAAATTTTGGAGTCCTTGTATACTAGTCTGGTCTTTGTATCGCATCACAAATATAAAATGGGTTTCCATAAAGTAGAAATTTGTGAAACTAAGAAAACTTGATTTTGGTTCTCCAATAGGTTTCTTTGGTCTTGATAGGTTGGTCTGAAAAATCTATTACAACTTATAGAATATAGATGCACGTATCTGCACATATGATTTGTATGTTTTAGGCAATAACATTCTGTTAAATGCATTTTCAAAGTTGAAGAAAGAAGATTCTTATAAATATAAGTTGAAGAAGTAAACACTAGTTATAACGAAATTGAAAATTGTTTATGTCCAAGCAAGCCCTTAATCTTCATCCTTTGTCCATTTCAAGGGTTCTGGTTAGTACTTCTCTTTTTCTAACTTAAAGCTCATGTTATTTGTCTCTGAAGCTTTGTTTTTTTTATTTTTCTCTTTCGGAATGTGTTTTTCTCTGAGTTTTTTTTATGGAATGTTATTGTCTCTGAAGTTGAGCTACAGTCTGATGATTTTGTTTTGTCAAGCATGATGATATTGTGGTTTCATTGAATTATTTTATACTGTGTTATGATGTAGGCTTATTTCTTATTTGGTATAGGTTCGGGATCCACGGGCAACACATAATTGTTGGGCTTACAAGGTATATAAAATCTTTTGTGGGCATTTTATGCTGGTAGTATACTAGTATTTTCTGGTAACTTGATTATCCAAAAAGGAAAACCAGATAAACTTTGCTTCCAGTGTCATTACTTCACGTCAGACTTGAAAAGGAGATTAAATTAGAGCAATGGTGATTTTCCATCTTGGTGCTGGGATACGATTCATGATCTGCAAATTACATATGACTGAAATTTTTATCACGGTAAATGAAATAGGGAAAGTGGTTATGGATTTGGTAATTAATTAGCAACTCACTAGACATTCCTCCTGATAAAAGACTTGACATTTACTCGTGGCCCTGTTTCTGAAAGAGTTTAATTTGACTGGTAAGCAGTTCATCTCGACAAGCATATGAAGAGTTGTTTTCACGTGGGATCTTGAAATTTTTTATAATTAATGGCATTTTCGCGCCTCTTCTGCTTCCATGTTATAACTTGTGCAGTCGATCTTTTAGTTTTTTCTCTTTACAATTGGAAGTAGCAAGCACTTTGTCACATACAAGTGGATCTGAAATGACTGAATTTGGTAATGGTATCAGAATGTTATCTTGTTAAACGAATGAACTGAAGTTTATGTTCAAATTAGATGGATTAAAGAAAGAGATAATGAGCATGTGTTGGAGAACAGTTTAGAATGTCACATACAAGTGGGATCACTTTTATGGCATTTCCTCTATTTTAGCAGAATGCCATTTCATTGCATTCTAGGTTGGAGAACAGTTTAGGAGTAATGATGATGGTGAACCATCTGGTACAGCTGGCAAACCGATACAATCTGCCATTATGTCTTCAGGAATAGATAGAGTGATGGTGGTTGTGACAAGGTATATCTGTTCCTTTTGCAAATGGTAGTCATCATTAAGCATCATTAGTCTGTCATGATTTTAGCAGCTATCATGCGCATCTACTTTAGTTTGCATAATGATCATCTATTTGTAATCTTCTTGTTCTATCTAGTTGTTTTTCCTTGGTGCCAGGTACTTTGGAGGTATCAAACTGGGAACTGGAGGACTAGTCAGGGCTTATGGAGGAGTTGCTACAGAATGCTTGAAAAGTGCACCAACTTGTGTTGTGAAATCAAAAGTAATCTCTCTCTCTCTCTCTCTTACACGCACACACACAGACTGTGTCTATTAATTTTTAAGTTTCTGATGGTGCATATGATTTTTGAAAGCCTTCTTACGTGCCAAAAACATGGTGTTCGCATTTGAGTTTACTGATTTCTGATGTTAACTTTAGTGGATTTAATTTGCTGTGGTGATAATATTTCTTATTCAGGTCCCGATGGGTCTGGAGGTTCCTTTTGATCTTCTGGGTGTTGTTTATCATCAGGTTAGTTTGGCAATGTAGAGTATCACATTTATCAGTTCTCTTGCCCAACCCTTTTGTTGTGCCTGTTATATTAATTTTTCTTTCTCCTTGTTTAGTATTCGTGCTGTTTTCATCTATTCGTAGAGGAATTTAATACTGTTGCTGCAGCAGTCTTCTGATTGGTTCTCACTTTTTCTAGACTGTGCTTTCATCTTTCTTTCACCAATGCATCATGTATAGTTGCTTGGATAAATACTGAACATTTTTTTATTAGCACATAAAAGTAAGTCCGTTTTCTAATTTGCAGCTACAATCTTTTCAAGTCGAGGACATCAAGCAGGACTATGATACTGGCAAAGATAATATGACCATGGTCACTTTCAAAGTTGATTTTGACCGAGCTGAGAGTTTAGAGGATGCTGTCAAAGAAAAATGTAGCCGCGATATTGTTTTTTATAAACACTGAAAACCCAACCGCAGTGGTTAAATTGTATTGGACATCCTCTGAAGCAGATACGAGGAGGCGTCTTTCCGTAATTATAAAGAATTACGAGATCTCTTCAACAATAGTTTATAATCAAGGCAGCAGCTCCTGGACTGGTAACTAAGTTCTTTCTCTGTAGCTTCAGACCAGATTATCTTTATCCCGTTGCATTTATTAATCCACGATATATTTCATATTGGCAGAGTCTTCATTTTAATTATTTTTATTGGGATGCTAGTTTTAGATGTAGGAAATGAAAAACGGAGATGGTGGTTGTCAACTTATTTCTTTTTATTTGATTTCCTTTCGTTATTTTTTCTTTTGCTTTTAAAAGTTTGCACATATACATTTACCAATCAAGCGGATCGACAAGGACATTCATTTTGTTGACTTTTTATTTTACTAGTGGCACTAGCTATTTTGATTTCGGGTTTGGCAGCTGGTGAATTTAGGAACTCATGACTGGTGGTTTGCTTGATAGTTGTATGAAATCACCATCAATGGGGACAATGATAGGTTATAGCCTATGGGTGTATCTGCTCTGTCTGAGTGAATCTATGGTCAAAACTTGCCCTGTTTGTTTCCTTTGCAAGCAATTCAATCAATTCTAATTTTGTCATGAAAATTTTCTGCCGAAACCGAAGAAGCCAGAAGTGATAGTGTTGTGCAATACACAAGAATATATATTCCATATACATCAAAATGATAGAAAACTGTGACAGTTGAAATCCCAACAGATATTGACATCATACAAGTTGACATTAAAAACCATAAATCTGAAAATTCATGCTTTTAATTCGTCAAATACACACAATCTCATTGGAAATGCTAAAAAATTAGCAAATACTGAACCACTGATACACTTAATTCATATAAAATGAATGGAAGTGATGATTGATGGGGGTGGTGTTTGTGGCACCTAGTTAGATTGCGATGGTGAGAAGAAACAAATATTTGGCATTGTTGTTGGGATGGTTGGAATAGAACAATTTGTTGTTGGCATAGGAAATATAGTGACTGGTAGTGGTACTAGTAAAGTCACCTTTGGAACAGCCTGCACGGTCGGATTTGGCAACGATGAGGGAATTTGCGTGCTTGGCAAGGGTGAGAACGTGGGCGTTGGCAATGTAGCTCTGTATGTGAGATAGTTTCCAAAAAAAAAACTACATAGGTCAATAATGATCCTGAATCCCTGCTATGGTGGGTTCCTGATCTGAGTAGCGGTGATCCTCACCAAAATAAATATCAAAGTACGATTTTGTGGAACTTGTACAGAAAATTCAGTTGTAATATTTACACAATGCAGTTAATTTCCAAAAAAAAAAAAAAAAAATATTTACACAATGCAGTTATGTTTTTACTGACTTTGATTATCTTGAAATTCATCCAATTACTTCTAAGATTTCTCTGCCAAGCGAAGCTAAGCAGGGGCAGATCTAGTAATTCAAAAGAGGAGGGGAGGGGGGTTGTTGCGAAACCTATGTATAAAAAGATATGAATTATTTTTAACCTACGAAATTTAATTTTGTTTTAAAGCTCATTGCAACGCATCAAAAGTATGTAATTTAGTTTGTAACATTATACACACTTCAAATAACAAGAATGAGAAAATAGTTTAAGATTTTATCGAAAGTATAATTATCTTTTTGAATATACTATTAATCTCTATTAACCTTATAGAGATATTAAAGTAGTGCTGTTCTAATTTTGATAAATCATAATTAGTAATAAGTTAGATCAATTTATATATTTTTGAAACAAAATAAAAAGAAAATTATTTTATAAAAAATGAGTATAAAAATATATAATAATACTATGATAGGAAAAATGTAATACAATTATATCATATTTTGAGTAACTTTTAAAATAATATTAAATATTAAACTACTAAGCCACTGAAAAAGAAAAAAACTTGGGGAATAAAAATATTAAGGTCTCACAAGGATTCAAACCTATGACTTCTGTAACCAAAGTGCGGCGCATTATCAACCAAGACGCATGATTTATACTTTATATTTACATTTAAATATAAATATTTGTTTTTAATTATATGTATATAATTTTCATAGTAAAAAAAAAAAAATAATAATAATAATTCTTATCCTGGACAAGGGGGCAATTTTCCCCCTTGCCTTTATGCGTCCTTCATGTACACCCGCCCATGAAGCCAAGGGAAGAATTACTGGTATTTTTTAGAGGTTTTACTTTTCCAGCTACTTTTTGTGCAGTGTTTTATCTTTTGATTAGAGAGTCTTGCATTGTTAGGAACCACAAGTTTTGGTGACAACCGGATATTGATACTAGTTTTTATAATTTTGACTTACAACCTATGTTGCCTAGATCCTGAAACGCTACGATGTGCAGTACGAAATTAGGAACGGGGTACCTCCATTTCCCGGTACGCAGTACATTTGGGGGTTGGCTTCTCCAAATCGATTATGCGGAACTAAATTCGCTTGTGGAATACGGTTGAATTTGTTTATAGTTAAATATTTTAAATTAGGTTAATAATTAGCTATTTCTGATGGTTGATTTTATCACCTGATCTCAAACATTCATATTATAAATGCCAAAAAATAAGAGATACAATTCAAAATTAAAGTTCAAGCATCAATACTACTAAATTACTATTCAGCAATGAATTGATAAATTGCAAATAGATATAAAGTTCCAAGACTCCAAACTCCGAAATAAAGCAAAAAATGTATTAAAAAAAAACATAAAAGATAACTTCCAAAGACAAATCAAAGCATCTTTGTCAAACCAAGTCTTCCTTCTTTCCTTTATCCTTTAATGACACTGATGATCCTCCACTATTCCTTTGAGAAAAATCCACCATTATAGATTGACTAGAGCTCACTTGTGTAGGATTTGATGCGTCATTTTGGGTGTCGTGAATTTTGGCCAATATTGACGGAGTCTCTACATTATCTTCCTCATTATCATCTAAAGATCGATATTTAATCTTTTCAAGCCGCACTTGCAAATCATCGATGTATATATCTTCTGGCTCAAAATTTCATTTCTTAAACGGTCCATCTTTATAATTCTCATGAAACCTTGATAGAACACGAATGTTAGAATGGATGACACTTATTCATCATGTAAAAATAATAAAAATAAAAATAAAAAACAATAGAAAAAATGTAAATAAATTTGAAATATAAAAAAAAAATATATTTGTAGTTATGTATAAATTTGTAATGGGAAAAAACATATTTCTTTTGACATTAAGGATGTAAGAGTATGTGCTCCAATTTCTTTATATAGAAGAAGAATAATTGGTTGGGCAAAAATTTTCTAGCAACTTCTACTAATTCGGGTGTCTCCGCTCTTTAAATTGCCCACCACTCTAGAGAATCCAAGGTAATAGCATCACTGATGGCTGCAGCAATGGAAAAGAGACCCTTTTCTCTATGAAAATTTCAAAATTGCTTTCTTTAACACTCTTGATTTCTCAACATTTGAGGCTATTTTATCAAATACATGCAAAACTCCACTAACCACTTCCTCATCTTCATTAGGCCTCTTACTTATTATTCCTCCCGGAACTAGGGTATTAACATAAGCAACATCGTAAAACCTTGGCGATAGAGCAAATCCCAAACAATGCATGAGAGCATTCATTTTTCCCCACCTGTTAAGAACTATAGCCTTAATCTAGTCATATGCATCCTCATATTTGTTACCTTGCAGGACATCTTTTATTTCACCAAGCATATTACCCATAGCTTCATAAATTTCACTCACAACTAGGCCCTCTTTATATGAAAATCTAATTAATCTGATAATCCGCCTTATAATAGCCAATATATTATCCATCTCATCCCAAAACTTATCACTTCCGATATATCCGGTAACCGTGTTTTCATCTTCTATAGTAGTTGCATCACTATTTTTCATTAATTCATTCCAAGAATTTAATACCACAGATGTTGCTAGTGCTTCTTTTACAACCTTAAGTTGTCTCAACATTATAAAGTGAAACAAATCTTGTTTCGGCTACTTTTAAAAATTCCAAATTAGAATTAGCCCGAACAATAGTACATGGTTATGGTTTCAATATATTTTATTTGTTATTATTTTTCCTCGGAATAAGTTTCTTTTAACCAAGGAAATATTTTTGCAATATCTTTTAGTGTCAAATTTAAAGTACGCACCAGACAAGGAGACCAAAATATACGAGGATACACCCTTTCCACTTCTTTTTCTGTCGCTTTGCTATTTTAGGCATTGCATATAACAATTTGAAGGTCATTAGATGGACTAGCTTCATCAATCGCGCTTAACAATTGTTTTGCAATATTTGCTCCTATTTTTCCCACCCCGATGTGATCAACTGCTTGCAAAAACATAGCAACATGTCTATTGACTGCTAAAATATTGATGAGTGATTTTTTTCCATCAGAAACAATTAAAATTCCATCAGTATATTATTTATCTTTTACTGGCATCAATTCTCTCTCGACACTAAAAAAAAAAATGTTCATGTTTATGAGTTAAAGTACTCTTAAAATTACTATGACAATGCTTACACTGCCACATCTTGGTACCTCCAAGATTTTTTCCTCCGGCAACACATTTCAGTATCACTTCAGATAATAAAAGCTTGCTTTTTTCATCTTCTTTCCCTTGTCGAGCGAATTTAGTTGATTGTGTGCCAATATCATTAGCATCTTGTTCCTCTTGAATTTCTTCGACATCATCATCACTACTAAGACTTTGATGTTCATCATAGACTTCAGTATTTTGGAATTGATTTTGTTTTCTTTTTCCAAAAACTATTGTAAGAAAAAAAAAATGAATTTGCGCAAAGAGATTTTTAAGTTGTACTAGGTGGTGAGCACATGCGTTGTACGTGATATTTCATGCGTTGCACGTGATATTTCAATATAAGATTTCATTTTCAAAATGCAAAAAATAATATTATTTTTTCTTATATAATGAAAGACGCCATTTTATTCACTTATTTAAGCTTCGATAGTAATATTTGTGATTGAAACTCAATTTTTTTTAATGAATATTATGAGTTTATTTTTTTCATAACTTAGTATGAGTTAAATATTGTGTTTGAAAACCATATAAACGCTTATCCTAAAAAGCAAAATTTGTCACAAATGCACAAATTCAAATAATTATAGCATTGCTATCTTAATATAAATAACCAATGATTCTACAACTATTATGATATTTCGTAAATAATATTTTTTCATTTCCTTTTAATTGCATCTTGCTAAAACTTACAATTGCTAAGTTTCACCACTCTTATAAACAATCAAGTTGATTTTTGTTCTTTAAATTATGATTGTGGTTATTTGCAATTATTCAACTTACAAATCAAAAACCAAGAATAGTAGTTCCATTTTGAAGTTTGTATAATTAATCAACAATTTTTGTAAATAAATCAACACTATGAATAACCCATTAGATGTAATTTAAAATTCTAAAAATTATTTAGAATTATACAACGTTACTATAGGATCATTATCTCTTCTTAATGTAGTAATTGAATTTTTAGATACTTTCGCTCTAATTACATCACGTGGATGCATAGTTTTTTGACAAATACCTATACATTATTTTGACATGTGTCACACCAATTTAGCAATCAAAATTTAGGAAACAAAATATTTTCATTGTAATCACATCAATATATACATAAATGTAATGTTATCTAATATACTATAATATTTTCTCCAAATCTTACTAATTTAATATGGACCCGGGGGTTGCTTGGCAGAAGTGCTGGGTAGCCCCTACCCTGCACATATGGGCCATTAATTTTCGAATCAGCTGCTGAGATTAAATAAGTTTTTTTCATTTAATTTTTTTCTTAGAATCTATACATTTAATTTCAGCTGCTAATTTCAAAACCAGTAATTTGAATGTACCAGGCAATGGCTACCTCAGCACCGCTGTCAGGCAACGTGTCTATCCCCAAACTTACACCACAAATTTACCCAAAAAACACTTATAACAGACATGAAGGTCTAAATGACATAATCTATATGTTGATATTTAGATGCACTAAGACCCGTATATATGAAATTTCGTTAGTATTGTGTACTATTTTTGGGTAGATATTGGCATATTGCATTGCCTCCAAATTCAATCATACTAGATCTGTCCCCAAAATGGAAAATAGTGAAAATGAGTGAAGCCGAGTTTTGTGTTACTTAGGTTCAGGTCATATGAGTCAAGTTGAGTTTTGTGTTGCTCAGGTTCAGCTCATCCATTTCAGTACTCAGTTGATGCTCGGCTCGAGCACTGCAAACTTCGCTTGGATTTAGCTCACTATATATTTGTAAAGCACGGCCTCTACTCGGCTTACCCAGCTGAAACTAAATTGTTAAGGATGGGCTCATTTAGGCTCGGCTCGATTCACTTAGTATCAATTCTTGAAATGGGTCTTCCAGCATTTTAAACAACACAAATATCAACATAAATCTCCATGTACAAACAATTTATTAGCAGAAATTATCACATTCAATCTAAACCATACATATTTCAAGTATGTTAACTTCCTCATCTCTAATTATAAAAATTATATTTATTTGTCTATAACAAGACATATTTTATTGCTCACACTCATAATGCTTGTAAACGCCCTAATATGAATCAATTGTGCAATTAGAATTCAAACAAGCTGGGCAGAGGCATGCCGGGCTTCACAACTCTGCTGCTTGCAAACCACTCTTCGTTAACGCATTTTACTATCTTTCGCTCTAGGTGCCAATTCAAAATATAATACAATTAAATCCAATTCAAGAACAGAAAATCTTGGCAGCATTAGCACAAGGAAGTGTTTCTTTAACCAATTTGACGGTCGCAATAGCAAAATACTCACCAAGCCATTTTATGATTCAACATACTCTCTAGGGTTGTATAAAAGAACCAATTGAAATTCGATCCAAAATCAGCTATAGACTCGACCCAAAAAATCCAAATTAATCTAGTAGGAACCGTAATTTTCATGCCAACTCTTGGATTACTATAAATATAATTCAGAATGAAACAAATCCAAACATAATCTTGGACCGATCCAATCTGAATATAAGATTGTACTAAAACCATCTCAAATTAGTACTCCACTAATAAATTATTTTATGCATGCATACAAATCTATACGCATACTACATAATAACATAGTGCTTATTAATTATTATATTACACATTGCATGTGTATTTGTACCGAATTAATAACACAACTAAATTTGCAATTTCTGTATTGCATGATTTTACTATATTTGTACTCAAATTTTCAATCATATTTTCTTCTACTCTTGTAGTTGCATGGTTCCACTTCATTTGTACTCAATTTTTCAATCATATTTTCTTCTACTCTTATACTACCTCCATTTTGTGAAATTATTCATTCTTATGTCGGCAAAATATGGCATCATAATGCATTGCCCCATGATGTAATACATACATATAAACAAAATTTTGTATGCAACTAACACTAATTATAGCATATTTCTACTAGGTTTCTGTATTTTTTTTAAGTTAACTACGAAACTACTGTCTAATCTTAGTACATGATATATTTAATCCAATTTCCCAAATGAATAATTTGAAAAAATTGATTATGTGACCAAATCAGTAATGATCTTAGAAAGCTTTTTGATCTTAGAATGCTTAAGGAACCGAGAACCAAATTGAATCTAGTCCGAATTGTAGAAGATCCGATCCGAACCAAACTAAACTTGAGCAAGTCAATTCCGGTTCCAAAAACCAAGTATGGTTCAAAAATGGGCATGCCCCGGATCAAAGATGGAACCGATCCGATCTTGACAATGAACACTCCTATATTACTATCAATGAAGAACAAAAATACATAATGCAAGAAATGTAGTTCATTCAACTCCAAAACGACAAGTTCCAGAATTACGCACAAGTAACAGCATCTTAATAGATGGCCAAAGATAATTTGGTCTTTAACCAAAACAGCAGTTTCAAAACTTGAAAATCCTACAAGTAGGACTGCACTTTCAAGATAGAACACTGCAAAAGACTCAAAAGTCGATAAATCATCTACTTGATCTTCTTCTTCGGCCTCAGCTGCAGATTCACATGTGCCAAAGAAAAATATCATTAAGCAAACTATTTCAGCAACTGTTAAAAAATTTTGTTGCAAGAATACCACAGTTGATAAAGAAAAAAACAAATCCAAGGGAAATATGAGAAGTGAGAAAGTAGGATAAGCACCTGGTTGCTGTGTCCACACTTCTTCTTCCTGCAGTTCACAGCACGAGGATGCAGGCGAGCATAACACCTAAAAACAATAAAAAAATCTTGAGTTAAATAAAAATACTGTGCTACACACCATCAAACAATCCGAAGTAGCTAGCATATCAACTGTTGCTATACAAATTCTGGAAACTGTTTTTAGGCTTGCGCTCAAATTGTTTTTAGCGTTAGCATATCAACTGTTGCTATACAAATTCTGGAAACTGTTTTTAGGCTTGCGCTCAAATTGTTTTTAGTGTTACAATTTCGTAACGACAACTCCATGATTCCTTAAATGGTCAGAACTTAAACATTCCTTATTCTGATGGTTTCTGTAATGCAGTTAATGCTAGACCTGGTTATGAATTGGAACAGTTATGAAAACATGAGATATGAGGATAGAAATGACAAAAAGGATAAAATCCTGCTCGAACAGCTTGTGGCAAAAGCCTCGATATAATTAAATAGTAAAATTGACTTCCAATGAAACCATTTCCACACATATTAACTAATCCATAAGCCGATCAAAAAAGTTTCACTCAAACACTGACAGCTTAAAGTTATTAATAACCACATGTTTCATCTAAACTGTCATGCATAAAACTAGTTCAGCAATTAATTTGAGCCATTATGGGCATAAAATCAAATTCATAGCGATAACGTTGAAATTAATTTGGAACTAAATAGTAAATGGGTTGATTAATACACCGGTGAAAATCATAATATAAATATAAAATCTAGGTCCACACGCAGTAAGCACGATAAGTAGCATTCCCATTTCATGCCAAGTGATATTTTATTAATATTCCGGGATTACCACATTTTATGGGAGGGTTAATGAGCATAGAATCAATGCAATGATTATTTGAATAAGCATTTAAGTAGAAGAAAGTGGTACAATTATTATTAATTATAAAATTCAATTACAATATACTAAAAGCTATTCTTAGGCACAAAATTAATATAAACCCGGGTCTGCGCGCCGTGAGTGCAACAAGTGGAGCTTCCATTTCATGCCAAGTGGCATTTTATTAATATATTTCAGGGCAATGAGATTTTAAGGGAGAGTTAATGAGTATAACAAAATAAGTGTCTGATTCTTTGAATACCATAAATATGCATTCAAGTAGAAAAAAATGGTTACAATTATTATTAATTATAAAATTCAATTACAATATACTAAAAGCTATTCTTAGGCACAAAATTTGTACAGCCACAATAGTGGTATTCACATTCTCAACAGAAATAAATGCACAAAATATTCTAGAAATTACTAAAAAAAATAGATTCTCCCGCCTTTGTTTCCTTCTTTTTCATTTACAAATAATATTCCTCTCATATATACAAAATTACATCTATATTTATTTGCACTTTTGTTTGATAAAGGATTAAAGAGAATTTATTACTTTTAATAATACTCATAAGAAATAATTTATAATAGGAGTTACAAATTAAAATACGAAGAGGTACCATTGTTTCTTCTCATTGAAATTAAATCTATTCATCAATTTATTATTGCCCACTCAACTTCTAATGAATGTATTTTACATCATATTTTCGGAATAAAATAATTATATAAAGTAATCACAAAGTTAACATATGAAAATTCAAAATTTTTCCGATTTTAATCCTTGTGTTTAATCGAAATTAAGTTGGCACGGACGAAATGGCATCTCGTCTAGACGAGTTTTATGGATAGTTATGTACTTTTGCACGAGAAAAGTCATAACTTGTTTTTGAAAACTCGGAATTAAGCACTATTTGAACTGTTGAAAAGATAATTGAAAGAACTTTCCAATCATACTCAATTTGATAGAAAAAGGTCTTCCAAAATTTTTTAGTCATTCATTCAACCTCGGGTCTTCAACATATTAGACACTTTCAATGAATGGGTGATCAAATAGCTCGCTCAAGACTTCTCAAAACTTGTTCTTCACTTGTAAAGCTCAAATCATGGTTCAAGTACAATTGTTTTCCTCATAACTTC
>MKEJ01086649.1:0-21092 GCA_001753735.1 Embelia ribes | reverse complement strand
AAAAAATGTTAAGTCTTTACTTATAAAAAAGACTTAGACAAAGTTGGCAAAATAAAAATCAATGGGTTTGGTTTTCTTTTGTTTGATTGCCATGTAAAGTTTAAGGCAAATAGTCCAAATATTAAATGTCATTTTCCCATTGGTACATATTAGGACACATATGTATATATGTCATTTTCATCTAAATATAAAATAGATATACTGTACCACATACACGGTCAACAAGGAAAACAACCATAAGAAAGCTTAATACGCTATGAACGTCGTATTGCTAATCACGCAAATCCCGTACAAACATGTCCCGATAAATACGAAACACATATGATAAATATGCATATATCATGCTATGAATTTACAAGTATGTAAATCTCGAAATGAAATTACTCCACGAATCAATATGAACACAAGCTTATAACTTGTGTATAAAAAAAATGGCATTATAAACTTGAAATAAAATAGTCATAAAGCTGGTATGATCTCAAACAAAAATCTCGATATAAAATATGCTCGAAAATAATTCATAGCCCAAAACCTGAAACTCGATATGTCATGCATGGCTATGAAAAAAAATCCGAATGTAAGAATGCTCTAAATATTCCAATAAAAAAAATAGCAATGCATGGCCCGACTACAATATAATTGCAAGGAAGACTAATATAATTGTAGTCATATTAGAACTAACGAAATAAATGTGAAAATTTCAGGGACGTCACAGTTTATCAAGCAAGCAACTTGCTTTATTATTGTGTAAATATGATGTTTACTTATGCGTTGATATGCAGGCTACAATGTAGTTTTTCTTTATGCGTACTCTGATATTAGGAAATGCTGTAGAATGAGAAGCGAAAGAAGCGAAATAGAAGAAATCCCATTTTTTTATTTTCTTTCTTTCAAACTATAAATATATTTTTTGTTTCCTTTGTTTTAAAAAAAAGGAATGGACTCGTATTCCCTGGTCGTACATGATTTCGAGATGCAACAACCCTAGTACCCATACATAACTCGTACTTTTAAGGGAGTATAGCGAAAATACTAAAAAGGAATGAAAAGTAGTTTGTCTTGGCTGCCCTATTATAAAAGTACTAGAAATTTCCCCGAAAATGGAAATTTCTACACGAAAGGTATGGAGAATAACACAATTGAGGCTTACATGAGACCAAATGTACCAATTAGACAGAGTAGAAGAGAAATTCTGCTATTTTTTCAAATGGAAAATGAGCTATACCTATCAAATTGCCTATAATGTAGCATAGTAGTCGTATTTAGCCTAAAAAATGACTATGCAACCTCAAAATTTCAAAGATTTGGCTTCCAATCTCTGCTCTCTTTCTCTCTATATATAACGATAGGGATTTTATACATATAAATATGTAGAAAATTCATATATGCATTCATTCATCATTTGACACGTAGGAAAGACACGTAGGAAAGAAACTAACAATATTGCTATTAATGAATAATCTCCCTCCCATATGTAATTAGTCTCTATCCCACTTCTCAATTAATGTGTGAATGCCTACATTCATGTATGCATAAAATCCCTATTCTATTTTAAAATCTATTGTTAAAGTAAGCTAAAATGCTGCAAATTTGTTTGTATATGAGCTGAATTGGCGTGTGTTAAGCCCAAAAGGAGCTAGCACAAAATATAGCTAGTCGACTGGGGCAAAATCCAGTGCACTGCTTCCAATCTATTGGATTTTGATCCAGTGCATTGGGTAAGGGCATTACAAAAGATCTTCCTAGACTTGATGCAATATGCCGATTCAGGAAAATACTTTTGAGTGGACAATGAAAGGAATTTAGGTGTATTAAGGATAAATAAGTAACTAGCCTTAATGTCAGTATATGAAAATTTTACATACATAATATGTTTTAGATTAAAAAAATATATCACTTGATAGAGTTTGGCATAAAAGGAAATAAAGTAGACATTGTGGAGAGATTGCAAATATTTATTGTGCTTTGAAATTAGTTCTACCTTTATTTTGTATAACTAGGATTTGGAAGAAAACTCATCTTTTGTAAGTTAAACAGGAGAAATTGAATAACATACAAGCTTTGAGAATGAAAAAGTGAAATTGAGCTATTTAAGGTGCAATCCTTTAGTGGAGGATGCCAAAATATTATTTTAAATTTACAATTTACCAATTTCAATTCTTTAATTTTTTTTTAATATGGCTGCAAGATCCAAACGTTAAGCATAAATCACAACGCTTCCACTTGGTAGCCCATTACTAGAATTCTTCGGCCATACGATTTGAAATTAATGGCCCAAATCATAAAATTACAAGATTTGAAACTGCCAAAATAAAATTAAAATGAAGATGAATCTTCTAATCTTGAATTTTAATGTAATTTTTTTTTTTTTAATTTTTGGTAGCCACCCAAATCCAAAAACAAAGTCGTATGTAAGATTGGGTCGTCACCATGAGCACTGGACTCCTATACCGGGCCAACCCGGGCTAAGGCGGTTTTTCTCAAAACACAAACTCTGTTTTATTTACCATATCCATACAAAAGCAGCACTCGACATTTCTTCACAAAAAAGACACCTAAAATAATAAAAGAATCCCAAACCCCATCTCTCTCTCTGTCTCTGTGTGTGTGTGTGTGTGTGTAAATGGGTAATGGAACACCGGGAGGCCTCAACCGTGGCGGCGACCGCAAGAACGACGGTGGCGGAGGAGACAAGAAGGACAAGAAGTTCGAACCCCCTGCCGCCCCGTCCCGAGTCGGCCGGAAGCAGCGGAAACAGAAGGGCCCAGAGGCTGCCGGTCGGCTCCCGACTGTGACCCCGCTGACCAAGTGCAAGCTCAGGCTGCTGAAGCTGGAGCGGATCAAGGACTATTTATTGATGGAGGAGGAGTTTGTGGCTAATCAGGAGAGGCTTAAGCCCCAGGAGGAGAAGACTGAGGAGGATAGGTCCAAGGTCGATGATTTGCGGGGATCCCCCATGAGTGTCGGGAATCTGGAGGAGCTCATTGATGAGAATCACGCCATTGTCTCGTCCTCCGTGGGCCCGGAGTACTACGTTGGGATCTTGTCCTTTGTCGATAAGGACCAGCTGGAGCCGGGTTGCGCAATTCTGATGCATAATAAGGTGGGATTGTGTTTTGCTGTTGTTTAATGTAGGGGTTTTCTTCGGAAGTTTAGGGTTTGGGATTGATGGGTTTTTTTGGTTGTAGATTAAATCAACTTTTTTCTGAGTAAGCAAAAAAGCTAGGCATCGGCTTAAAATAAGCTTATTTAGGTTAAATCAACAAATTCACTCTGCTTAAAAGTTTGACAGAGTAGAAAATCCAGACATGGCTGTGGCTTGAAGGCTGCAACTAAACAAGCCTTGAGTAGGTTTATTAGACTTCTGATATGATGTGTCTGCGGTTTCCGTGTTGGGGTGGGGTTGGGTTGGGTTGGTTATGTTTGTTTTGAAGAACTATGCTAGATAACCGTCCACTCCTTTGTTTCAGTTTTATGCTCTGGACTGTTCCAGCACCGGAAAGGACTAATCCATCCCAAGGGAAGGGCTGGGACTATTTTTCCGTAATTCTATCTCTGCCTGTTTGAAATTCTTTTTGTAATTTATAAAATTAATCGGGGAACTAACAATCTGGCCCTAACAATTTCCGTGAAATAAACGCCCAAAATCGATGTGTCTATTCATGTGTTGGATGGGGACTTAGCTAGCAAGTTACTAAAGCTTGTCGGAAAACTGGAGCTATGATCATCAAGATAGATGATGTGCTACTAGAGCACTCGATGTTGATTGCTATGGAACTTTAGTTGATTTCTGTTTTAGAGATGGGGTTGGAAAATAAGGATGGACTTGTGTTTCATAGATTAGTGTTTGAAAATAAGGTTTTGAGCTGTATAGGATGATTAGCATTTGAAAGCATAAGTTTCTCGTATCTTGGGAACTTAAAAGCTGTAGGCATGGGTAGATTACTTGCAATCAATTTTTGAGATCAGTAATAGTTTAGCACCTAAGATAAGAATATACGATTAATGTTCCAAACTTTTCGATAATGTTGTGGTACTTGAGCCCTCACATAACCTTGTGAAACTCTATGGAATTCCAATTGACAAGTGTTGACAGAAGTAGGCTACACTTTGTAACATATTGCTTATGTTGTTGAGATCCCTCAGTATAAATCAGTGCAGTTCTATGAATGAGAACCAAGTCTACCATTCTGGAGTATCAAAAAATTACTCTGTTCAATGCTTCCAGAAATAGTAGGAATTTGCAGATTCAGAGTTTGTGGAAGCTGAACCCTAAAAGTTTTAGAGTGTGACGGGGTAGCTTCCACTCTTTCTTTGTCCTTTTGTTAATATTTATCCTTCCTTGGAGGTGTTGTTGGGGTGTTTGGCCTTTGTTCTCTTTCTTTGTTTCTGAAAAACGTATGACTATACTTTGCACCATATAATTTCCTTATAACTTTTTGAGGTCGGTCTGCTGTCTGTAATTCATGTGACATGGTAAGGCCATGATCATCACTGATATTTTAATCTTTTAATTGCACCCCCATATTTTAATGTTTGTTATTGACCTGTTGCCGTTGGATGTAGAGTCAAGTATAGGAGGTTCTAAATGCAGGTAGCTCAAATTTTTTATCTTGAATGAACTCTGCCTAGGGCATTTGCAACTTTCCTTTGTAAAATTGTTGTCTGCGGGATCAAATTTGAGTTTTGTTTAATCTTTAATTTATTTTGACAGGTTCTCTCTGTTGTTGGGCTTCTTCAAGATGAAGTTGATCCAATGGTGTCGGTGATGAAGGTTGAGAAGGCTCCTTTGGAATCATATGCCGATATTGGTGGTTTAGATGCACAGATACAGGAAATTAAGGAAGCTGTTGAGCTGCCTTTGACTCACCCTGAGTTGTATGAAGACATTGGTATTAAACCTCCCAAGGGGGTTATACTGTATGGGGAACCAGGAACTGGGAAGACCTTGCTTGCTAAGGTACATAAGTAGCATTTCCATTCATTTTTTTTTACTTCTTACTTCAGAAAAATCTTATCAATTTTTTTTTCATTTACTTGTACATATATCTTGATTGACTAGAAGTATTTAATTGAACTATTATCACTCCGAGTTGGTAGCAATGGTGCAATCCTTGGACCTGTGTCGAGTTATGCTGAATAATTTTTTTATATATAAACAAACCAACGGTCCTTTCAGAAAATTAAAAATTAATGACTGTAAGTCTGTTTAGATGTGTTGCTTTTGCAGCTGTGTGATTTTGAAGATCTTTTGACACAGTGAAGCTTAAAATATCAAGAAGCTCTTTTAATATTAAAACTGGAAAGGCATAGAGGTAGGGGTGGCCAAAAGTCCCTTCCTTAAACGGGTAGCCACGGAAATAGGAAATAATAAAGAAATCATGAATTTGAACTGGCAACTCAGGGGGAATTTGGGACAAGACACGCCTTGCCACTCCTAAATAGGATATCTTTGTAAGAGCATTTCAAATTCTACTTCCCTGGCTTTTTTGGTTTCTTTCTCCATCCTTGTCCTGGACCATGGTTATCTTGAACCACCACCGATCAATGGTTGTTACACTTGAGTTGACACACAAATTGTGCATTTTTTGACTCGGGGTCATCATTTCTTCAGCAAACTACCCTTTTTCAGCATTCCGGTTCCCGCTCCTGTATTCTTGTTAAGGATATCGGAGTTTACAACTACAATTTTAGCACACGGTTTGTTGTTGAGATTTTTTATTTCAGTATCTGTACCATTTATAGTTACAACACGCCTTAGGACTATTATGAAGCATTAATGAAGGATTAGGTGACTTCGTTCACACATTTAATGCTGCTTATCAAGTGCCCGTAGCACGCTTCTTAACATTTTATTTAGTCATACTTTTTCTGAAGTGTCCCGTTTGTTTATT
This sequence comes from Embelia ribes, assembly GCA_001753735.1. NCBI lineage: Eukaryota > Viridiplantae > Streptophyta > Magnoliopsida > Ericales > Primulaceae > Embelia > Embelia ribes. The sequence goes on along the minus strand of MKEJ01086649.1, from coordinate 15,198 downwards.
TATGAGTCTAAGGTTATTACTTTGAGAAAGCTACATGTCATGTAATTTCATAGACTTGGTTTGAATAACCAATTGGTTTTTTTCTTTTTGTCTCTATTCTTCACATCCTCTAATCGTTCCCAGTGGCGTATTCTTTTATTTCATTCGCTTCTCTGGCTTTAATCTATTTTGTTATTTGCTCTGCATCAAAATTGATATCAAATCAAGGTACCAAATTTGATGTAGAACAAGTAGCAAAATGGAAAGTTTAATGGAAGAAACAACACATGAGAGAAAAAAGTAACAGATTGTATACTGAATAACGATGTTATGGTATGCTGAAAAAAAGGCCTATACTAATGAGGAGATAATTCAAGTCCTGGATCTCAAATCAAATCCTACCAAACTAGGAACTTAGACTATGTTGGTTGAGGGAAAATGTGGGAAAAGAAAATATTTTGTAGGAAAATACATTTTCTGGATGATTGTTTTTCAAGGAAAAAATTCTTCAGGAAATTTTTTTTCCCCAAATCTTGAGGAAAATAACTTCCTCCCAAATTACCAGAAAATATTTCCCAGCTGCAATGAATGGCACTTTAACACACTCTACGCCGACTTTGCTTGAAACTAAGATATTTTATTTTATGAAGCCAACTTACCATCAATAAGTCCATTCAGAAGTAAAGCCTCTTTATTAGGCCAACTTATTTTTATAAGTTAAAGGCAATAAGTGACACGTAACTTATTTTTGAGTATTTTACTTGAAACAAAGATATTCTAGGTTAAATCGATCTTATGAGATACTTTTCCTGAGGAAAATAAGCGTGCTGCCAAACACCCAAAAATGAAGGAAAACAGAAGTTTTCTATGAAAATATTACCAGAAAATTTATTTTCCTCGGAATTTATTTTCCACCGATACAAAGGTGGCCTTAATTGGAAATAAGACACCTGAAATAAAGCAAATTCTAATAAAGTAAAATACTGAATAAAAATCATAAAAAGTGAAGATCTTTAAAATAGAAGCTTTAAATCCCGTGACTTGTTATCAACTCTCCAATGATGGGAAGTAACTCAACTTTGTTGTGAGAAATTGTATGTTAGTCATCCGCAATACAATCTTTTCTGCATAAACATGAGTTTTTAAGGAAATGGGGGTGGTGTTTAATAGAAGCGACCAACTAGTTATTGATGTAATCTTGATGTAATTTTCTTGCACGAAATCTTCGTTAGGAATGCGTGATCCTGAGCACTTGGTTTTTGGAGATTATCATCCCTTTGGGTGGATAGCAAAGTGGCATATTCTTTGAATAATATAATCTTACAGTACTTGACTATTTTCTCTTCCCTTTATTTCTGTTTCTTCTTCTTCTTCTTGATGTGTCTACTCATGTTCGACTAGATGATCTGACTCTACACTTATTTTCACTGCTTTGACCTTGTGGCTATTCCGTGCTTGTTTACAGGCGGTTGCAAACTCTACATCGGCAACTTTCTTGCGAGTTGTTGGAAGTGAGTTGATCCAAAAGTACCTGGGTGACGGTCCAAAGTTGGTGAGAGAACTGTTCAGAGTTGCTGATGATCTCTCTCCTTCAATTGTATTCATTGATGAAATTGATGCAGTTGGTACAAAAAGGTAAATATACAATTAAAAACTGTGTCAATGGAAGGTTTCATCTCCATGCTACAAAGAAAACTATAGAATATGTAGTACGTACCTTTGAATTCTTCATGTATTATAGGTATGACGCTCACTCTGGTGGGGAGCGTGAAATTCAAAGGACAATGTTGGAATTATTGAACCAGTTAGATGGCTTTGATTCAAGAGGAGATGTGAAAGTGATTCTTGCAACAAACAAAATTGAAAGTCTTGATCCTGCTCTGCTGCGACCTGGCCGAATAGATAGGAAGATAGAATTCCCACTTCCTGATATTAAAACTAGAAGGCGTATTTTCCAGGTCTGTGCTTATGCATACAATTTTCACCGACAAGTTTCCCAGGTATCACGCAACTCATTTCGTATACTTGTTTTATGCAGATACACACTTCAAGGATGACTTTGGCTGATGATGTCAACTTGGAAGAATTTGTCATGACAAAGGATGAGTTTTCTGGTGCTGATATAAAAGCAATTTGTACAGAAGCTGGTTTGCTTGCTTTAAGAGAGCGGCGTATGAAGGTGAGACAATTTATACCTGAAGTTCTCTGTGCACAAGTTGTTAATCTATTCTCATATCATTTTGCATTTTGGCTGTGCTGAGTTTTGTGATGCTGATGTTGTAATAAAATTTCATAGGAGCGCAAGGGCGTGCTTTAGCCCCATTTAGGTTGTTTTTGGTATAATCTTTATAAAAGGTTTAACCGTTACCTGTTTACATTATAGGGGTTAACAAATGAGGTGGTTCTTTATTTATTAAATGTCTTCTTTCATAGTTAATTCATTTAGTAATCTCACAAATAGTATCTAGCCCTTTCAAAAGAAGGTATGCAATATTGGATGGTATCATGTACTATTTTTACTTCTTTTCACCATATACACATGCATTTCTCAGTTTGAAATTTTAGTTATGAAACTGAAAGTTGTACTGTAGTTCATTTGCTCCAACAATTATGACTAGAATCTAGAAATTCATGTTTCTCAAGGATTTGAATTGAGTTTTGTTTTGTCGAATAGGAATTCTCTTGAGTAGGTACAGTATTGGTTTGGTTGTGGGATAAGTTGATCTTTTGATTCTGTTGACTGAAGTAATTGAATGGAGCTTATATTTCATATTTAAAGAAACTTAGAATGAGCTTATGTTTCACCGAGTAGGTATCCATATTGTGTGCATGGCATCTCAATGTTCACTATGCACTCTTTTGTTCACACTGGAAACACATCTTACTGAAATAAAGTGGTGATAGTCAATACATTCTGATTTTGGTTAAAGAGATTAGTGAAATTGCTTTATGACTCTGGAACTTGAAAAAATGAAAGAGGTTTCTTATATATCTAAGGATTGTAAAGAATTAGATTCGATGGTGGTTTTGTGCGTGGGAGTTGGGTGATGCAGTGATACTTAGAACAGATAGACTAACACTACATAATCTGCCCGAATTTACTTCAGCTTGTATACTAAGCCTCAATGTCCTCAATAGGTTCTTATCATTTTCTAACGACCTCATTGGAAATTATGATGCTGCTTTGTTAGGCAATGTATGTATACACACACGTGCACACAACCACACTAGAACAAGTTCTCTGATGAATTCTCTATCTGCGTCAGGTTACTCATGCAGACTTCAAAAAGGCCAAAGACAAGGTTATGTTCAAGAAGAAAGAAGGGGTTCCGGAGGGGTTATACATGTAAATGTTGCGCCGATAGTCTGGTTCTCTATTAACGAACAAATTATTTCGTGTTTTTTCCTCCAAATGTAGGCCTTTTATTCTCCTTATGTTATCGTAATGGATTTCCTCGTTTTAGGGCAGGACTGCCATTTCCATCTTCTCTGTAATCGTGAAATGCACTTAACTTTTTATACTATTTTCTTTTGGGATGATTTCCCTGGTTTAATTTCATGTTATTCTTATAAGTGAGACTTATCTCTTCGTGCATTCATAAAGTAGACATTTTCCTCCCGAGGTTTTAGTTTGTAGCTCTGATTTTTTATATGGAACGCTGTATCAAGGATCTGTCTTACTTCCATTGAAAATCTTGAAGTAGGTCCCTTTAGTTTCAAGTCAATATGGTGGATCCTATAGGTGTAGGTTTCAAAAACATATTATGACAAACCTCAGGTAATGCAGCTGTATTTAGTATTTGTCATTTATGTTGAGGTTCAAACCATCAGAAAGAAAACTTTTGTGTAAATGCACAAAATGTTTTTAGACCATAAGAAATAAAACAATGTGTATTTCAGCTCAGCTTCTCTTTTGTATGTAAAGCACCTCACTCGTAACCTTTGGATCAAGATCTTGATTTGGACCCCTATCATGATCTTGATGCAGCTCCTAGCCGGATCAAATTCCATTGAGGCCTAGTATGGGAATATTGTGATTTTTAATATCCATCCTTAAAAGTTGCTTTTGATGGTATATTTTAAAAACGAGTATAATCATAGTATTTGGTAAATAAATTTATAAAATTGTTTAGATTAGTAGTGTAGTTTTTCGTAAAACGGTATTTTTGATTATAAAATTTCAAAAATAAATATGTACAAAGAATGTAATATATATAATTGAGTTTATTATAGTTATTAATTAAAGAAAAGTTAGAAGCAGTTTTTCAAAATATTCTTAAGGATGTTTCTAAAAGCACTCTTAAAAAAAGTTAACCGTTTTAGAGTTCATGAAACCTTACAAGCTACTACTTCCAAAAAAAAAAACAAAATGTTGAAGCAGACAATAAAAAACATCATCAAAATAGCCCTTACATAGTGTAAATGGATCAAATCAACTTGTGTCAGCTTTTAACCAGAACCATTTTGAGATAGGAACAGGTTGATCACCGTGGTTGATTCAATTCTTCGTAATGGTTCACTACTCGCCCCTAAAAGGGAGAGCTAATAATTTCCTTTTTGTACTAAACCTAAATCAACTAATAAGCGGCACTTATTTGTAGTAGTAGTAGTAGTAGCACTTAATACATGAACAAAAGTAAGATGTCGAGCTAAAACATAAAATCTGAAGAAATAAAGTAAGTTCCACATGGTCCCATTTTCCAGGTATGGTTTGTGTTGGTTCAAATTGGACCAGTTGTTGAACCTTTACACATTGAATAAACTGGCTCAAACCACACAATTTGGTCGTTTTTTCTATGTTTTTGGTGCGGCTCTTCTTAGGTCATTATCATCATCCCTGTAAATAACCTCACAACCTAATTAGTATCAGTGATTAAATTCAAGAATGCTCCCATAAGTGTATCTGAAATTATTCTCAAGTTGATAAAAAAAATATGTTTTATTGTTAAATATCAATTATAGTTTTAAGTTTAGAGGTATTGGATATATAGTACACTGATGGGAATTTTAGCATTTACATCTTCCTAGTTCATGTTAGCATTGTCAATCAGTATGCACACTCAAACAAATTTCCAGAATGTGTCAAGAGCTTGCTCTTGGGGGTATTTTTTGACACTTCCGATTTCACCGTCAATGAAATCTTACCATTCTTACAATTTCTGAATACTCCTAAGATTTCTAAAATTATACTCTCGCATGAGATTTACTGACTCGTAAAATTACCAAAAAATCACTAGACTAGCACTCTTTCTCTAATTGTTAAATTTCTTATAAAAATATTTATTATTTTGTAGTATTATAAATAAAATACTTTTCTGAAAATATGATATTATTTCCTAATTTTCCATAAGCTTCAAATGAATCGAAAAAGATAAAAAAGAAAAAAGAAAAAAAGTGAGGTAAGATGGAATTTGCACATGTAAATCAAACCCGTATTGTGATTTAGAATAAAATGTATTTTCAAATAACTTTGGTGTTTTGAAATATTGAGAATAAGTATAGTTTACCAAATATAAATTTAAAAAAAAAAAGAAAAGAAAAATAAAAATCAAATGGTTTCAGGTTATCTCTCCCTCTAGGGATAGACTTCAGTACAAGTGGCTCAAATAGTATTTTGGTGCAGTTCGATATGGGTGAATTTTGTTGATTATTGGATTAATAATGTCACACTCAATAACCTTAGATATAAATTCACTCAAAGACAAAGGTTAAAAAAAAGAGAGATACAGTAAAAAAAAAAATCACTTATTATTTTATAATAAAATGATTTATTAAATTACCAAGTTAATACTCAAAACATTAGGTAAAAATACATAAAGAAAAATGAAAAAATAGTACTCTAAAACGATTACAATCACAGAGAAAATAAAATACTGGCACACCCAAGAATGACAAATAAATTTTTGTATTCATTAATTTGTTTTCCATATTCATCAATAATAAAAAAAAAGCACAACTTGCAAAAACAAATTCATCAATCTACTTTCCATAATATTTAAATATTTTAAAAAGTAACATGTTTCAATAATAGAATTATTAAATATCTATTTGTAATTAATTCAAAAATAATTATGATAGAATCTTTTTTTTCAAATTAAAATTGAGGTGTCATTTAACTATTTATAAAATTTTAATTTTATCTAATACGATTCTTTCTCAATATGTATCATGATATATGATTCTTCTAGTGCTACATTCAATATATATAAAAGAAAATCTTTCATTTGTTGTTATTAAATATAATATATACAATAATTAATTATAAATAATATCATATAAGATATTTCCTAATTTCACCTTCAATATATAAAACGACAAATATTTTATTATTTTTCTCATAACTAATCAGAAAAATTTCATTTTTATCTAATACAACTGTATATCTCACTTTTATCAAAAACTGATCATTTTCGATATCTAATATCAATTCTCCAAGATAACAATGGAATAAAAAGAGTTGTAAATTACAGAGTCTAAATAGGGTGAAGTGGAGAAGTGCATCCAAAGTTTTATGTGGCCGTAATATGTTTCTACGGTTAAAAGAAAATTTTTATAAGGTCATAGTATGACCAACTTTATTTTATGGAATTGAGTGCAAAGCTATTGAGAAATAAGATGAATAAAAGTTGAGTGTAGTAGAAATATGCATGTTGCGGTAGATATATAGGAAGATTTGGAAAGATGTGATTAGAAATGAATAGATTCGGACTATATTATAAATGGCAACAATTGAAAATAAGATGAGAGAGAGTTGTTTAAGATGATTTTGATATATAAGGAGGAATTCAGTTAGTGCAACAGTTAGAAAATGAAAGAGTATTTGAGTGAGAACGAACAACAAAAGCAGAGGTAGCCCTCTAACTACATTAATACAAGTGTTACAAAAGGATATGCGTATTACGATATTAGACGAACAAATGAGTTTCGATAAGAATGAGTAGCGTTGAAAAATTCACGTTAACAACATAACGTGATATTTTAATTTGTTCCATTTAGCTTACCCCCAATTTATTAGGATTTGAAAACTTTGATGATGATGATGATATTAACATAAAGGACATTCTTTTTTTTTTTTTTTGGCTAAATTTAGTATCATCAATGAGGAGCAAATTTATGTTTCTTCTTGTCAATAAATCATTTTTGAATAGCAACATTTTGTTTTAATCCATTAAGAATTATTTATAAATACAAATTTGTATTTTTATTTTTTAAATAATATAATATTAATTTTTAATCAATTATAAAACTATATCACAATCATTTTTCATCATTTAAGGCGTTCTTAGGTCAATCCTCAAAATAAAAATTAAAAGAAAAATTTTATTGTATATATTGCCCTAATGTTTACGGAAAATACATTTAAATGATTTTGATGATAACAAATCAATAAAAAGGAAAATATACAAAATCAAGCCTTCTTAGTGGACTACTATTTAAAATTAGTTTATGAATACAAATGGGTGATGAGATTATAAATCAAAGTGATATGAAGACAAATGATCAAATAGTCAAATAGAATCAAAGGTTCGAAGTGCAAAATTCAATATTAAAGAGCCAAGAAGTATCGAGAATCAAAACACAAGTTTAAAGACCAAGAATTAGTCAAGAAGAATTCAAAAATATTCGAAAGTATTAGAACCGACTCAGGATTACCTTAGAACTGGCCAAGATAACATTGAGCTCAAAACTGCATTGAAAAATTGGCCAAGGTACAACACCGACTAGACACCCCATCAGATCGACTAGGTGACTATAAGGTCCGACTAGCCAGTAATATTGAATCAAGCCAAAATAGAACCGGATGAATACCAACCTTGGCTCAGCTGAAGCACCACAAGATTGGCCAGCCGGAGATATTTCAAACTGATGCAATTGAAAATAGATCCAATCATAATGATCACATGATCAATATTATACCCCTGGGATCCGAGGACTCCAGGCCCACGATGTTTTTAAGAAAATATTTTATTATTTGATACGTGGCCTTTGCCAAAACTACCTACAATGCTGACCATTGACCATTGACCATTGACCATGCATAATGTAAAAGAGTGAACAAAGAATACATATATTTCACATACTATGTGCTTCAAATATGAGCCTTAAATTATAGAAAACATTAAGTGAAAATGGCTTGAAAATTACAAAAATATCCAGTCTTAATGTTACATTTACAATGTCAAAAGCTTGAAACATGCAAATTAAGCTCCGGGAAGGAGCAACCAATGTCTAATGCTTCCACCTATCTTCTTACATACCTGCTTTATCTTGCCCTTGATTTGTCAGTTGATAAACCAAAGGCAGGCGGGATCTGTTGATGAACAATATTCAATACTATCTATAATGAATGAAATAACTATCTAGGTAAAGTAACCAACTTAGTACCCGAAATTAGCAAAATAAAGTTTTCAAATACCATAACATATAGCCAAACCAAAATTTTCAACTGTCATAATATATAATGTAAGGCCCAATGAATTATGGGGAATACACTTGTAATAACAACAAATTATTTTCTGAAAGTTAATACATTCATTTCTCAACTCTTACATTCTTATTTCTTATTCACAAATAGAGTATTATCAAGTAAGTTCTATCGAATCCAAGAGAGGAATCACTCCGCTCAATGATCTAAAGGCAGATTCGAGTTCTTCTCATTGTGATTTCCATCAAGAGGTAAGAATCATTCTCAAACTTTTCATATTTGTTGTATTCATTTAAAAATCCTAATCGATCAAAGATGGGGTTAATGATATATTAAGGTTTAATTGGTTCGTCTATCACAAATTATTGAACAAATTTTGTAGGTTTTGTTGTTTTTGTTAGTGTGCTCTTAGGTGGTAATATTTAGGGTTCCATTTGATCTTTTTGGGGGAGTTTTCTCTCGATTTGATAAGGTATGTTGCGGATTAAGGAATCAATTATATAGAAACATTTGTAAATGAGTTTGGTTGATCATACTTGTTGTAGAACTGGTTAGAATTGAGTCTAGAAGTGTTATATTATGGAATTGTATTAAATATTGTAGGGTTTGGATGAAGGGGGAGACGCTCATTAGATTCATCTAGATGAAAACCAATGCATCCAGATGAGATAACACTATGTTTAGATGAGAGCCTGCTTTGTCCGGACGAGATGTGTATCATTAAAATTGTTTGGTTGGTTGGTTGTGATTTCACAAGTATTGATATATAAATGATTGTTGGATGATAAAACATAGCAAAATTTGTCTAAATTCTCATAGTATATGTAATTGAATACTGAACAAGTTGCATTTGAGAATAATTGGAACGATTCATAAATGGTTATGGTTGCTATAGGCCTTGGGTTATTCTTATTCCAAGGTATGTCTCGAGAGATTTTTATTTTGAGGTTGTCGTATTGTGCTAAATTACTCTGAAGATGTGAATTCTCAGAGGTTTAGTATAAACCATTGAGCCGGTTCCTCGAGAATCATAAGTCTTTATATGTATAGCCTCGGGAGATGCTTATTCCAAGTTAGTTGTTGCATTGGTTGGGTTGAGGACATACATATAGAAATGTTTTCTTTCATGTTGTTTATTGTTACCTTATATTATTTCTTTATAATTGAATTTATATATGACTCATACCTATTTGTTTACGTTTTCTTTTTTGAAACTATTATTTTATGTAAAACACTAATAGAACCAGGTATCGACGGTAGAAGGAAGAATGTCTAGACAGGGTCCGAAGCTCACTCGAGTGTTATTGTCTTTCCTATTATCAGTTGTTTCATTATGTTTTCTAGGCAATTGTAGGTTTTGGCCGCATTTATTTAGTTGAAATTTTGGAATAAAGTTGTAAGGCTAAAAAAATGATAATAAGACCAGATGTTTTTGTTTTATTTGTCGTTTAATTTCAACAATTTCAATTATGAGTGAGGGTTTATTTGATGCTTTTGATTGATTATATGAAGTGGTTGGGCGTTAGTGATATAATCAGGATTTTGTTGAATTTTGGGGCATTACAAGTTGGTAACAAAGTTCACGGTATATGATAACCTTAAGAGCTGTTGGGTATTGGATCTGTCAATATGAAGTCTCGAGTAAGTTGTACCTAGAAAATCAAGGTTGGCATCTAGGAAGTTTTTTTCCTTGGATGCCTTGCTTGCATTGTTTGGCTTGTTTGCATCAATCTATGAGTCACATTGTTTTCTTATATATGTTTGATGTATAAAAATTGGTAACCTATTGTAGTAGATATCGATGCTTAGTTCTGTGTTGGATAGACAGGAGATGCCGCGTAGTCCCAACACGGATCTCTATTAGAAGATAGAGTAAATAACAAGTTATTTGGGATATCTGTACTTATTTTCCTAATAAAATATGAACATGTGATTGATTATTGTGTGACTTTCTCAACTGTAGATATAGCTTGTAGAGGGAATAGAAGTCGAGGTGGTGGCCACTGTGGGGAACATGATAATCATTTCCTTATGGTGCATGCTCATCCCCGTAGAAGGAGTAGCTGGGATTGTTTTGGTTCTTGTTACGATTGACTTACAATAGCTTTCTGCACTGATAGCTTAACAGACTTCTCAAGCAGTTAAGATGAAGCTGAAGGGAATGGGAGTATAGCTGGCCGAGGACATCAGCATTGAGGCTCAGGCAATGAAAGTGCAAAAAGAGATTGGTAAGACCAAAGCTCCTATATTTCTTGGGGGTGCATATGCTCTGATAGTGGACACATCGGTGTCCAACATAAGGCATCACTTTCAAACTTTGGGGGTAATTGACGGGTTAGTGATGGCTAGGATGACATCGTACTTTCTGTGTAATGAGGCCATCGAATGGTGAAAGGGGTATGTGGAGATGTTTGATGTCAGGGAGATGACATGGGAAGAGTTCAGGGAAGTACTTCTGACTTAGTATTATCCTCAGTCATGTCGAGATGGGAAGGTGCATGACTTTATGAACTTATATCAGGGTAGTAAATCAATAATAGAGTACACGACATATTTCAAGCTTTGGCAAAATATGCTAAGGCCTATATACCGACAGAGGCGAATAAGGCCAGTCAATTTGTGATAGGATTTGGGCCTTGTTTATGCAGTATTGTGATGAGAGTGGAACCGACTACGTATGACCAGGCGGTAAAGAAGGCTGACTGGCAACCAAAAGAGGGGTTGGCAGGATGGAGCTTCATTTTCGTAGGGTTTGTTAGTTCAAAAGTCTTCCTATATTGGTACAAAAACTACAAATACTGGTCAAAAGCATTTTACAGGTTCAAAGAGGAAGGGCATATCATGCGGTACTACCCCAATAACAGGTGCAACAAATGCAGAGTTATAGGGCGCATGCATGAGGTTTGTCCTGAGTAGACCACATTAATTCAGACTACTTGTAACTTTCCACCAATACTACAGGCCGGGATAGTGCAATCAGGAGTAGTTATTGGTTGTGGAAGTCAGTAGGGAAGTGGGAACCAAGCCACCGTATCTACTTCTGCATTAATGGCACTGATATATATGTACACACTTCTGGAGGTCTATTCTACTTCGGCAGAGGCATCTGTTATATAAGGTACTCTATTATTTTAGCCTTTGTGTGTATTTGTTTTGTTTGATATGGGTATATCTCGTTCGTTTGTTGCTACGAGTTTAGTTTGGTCGTTGGGAATAGAACCAAAATATCTAGACTCTCATATGTCAGTTGATACATCTTTAGGAACTGGGGTAGTTATGAGGTTTGTATGTTGTCATTGTTTGATTCTCATTTTCGAGCATTGTTTCAATTGTGATCTTCTGGTACTTGATATATTGAGGTTTGATATTATTTTGGGAATGGATTAGTTGTCATCCAATCATGTCATTATTGAGTATGACCATCGTCGGATTATACTATTTTCTAAGGATGAGGTGACAGTCCAGTATGTCGGAGAATAGGACATCCCTTGTATATTTGTGGGGTTATTTATAGATACTCTTAAATGCATCCTCGTGTCTTTTTCTATTTACAAGACTAGGGAAACTCATCCAAAATTGCCTCTAATCATTCGTGATTTTCCCGATGTATTTTCGGAGGACCTTAGTAGATTGCCATCACGTCAGAAGGTGGAATTCATTATAGAACTTGTTTTGATCATGTGTCCTATCTATGTGACTCCTTATCGTTTCGTGCCAACGAAGTTGAAAGAGATGAAGACTCAACTCGAGGATCTGTTGAGCAAGGGATTCATGCATTTAAGTATGTCATTGTGGAGTACGCCAATACTATTTGTGCAAAAGAAGTATGGATCGATAAGGATGTGTATCGACTATAGGAAGCTAAAACGAGTGATGATTATGAACAAGTATCCATTGCTAAGAATATATGACTTGTTTGATCAGTTGAAGGGGTCGAGGTACTTCTCAAAGATTAATTTTTGTTTGGAACTCATTATGGGCATTATGAGTTTTGGTTATGCCTTTCAGGTTGACAAATGCATTAGTAGTATTCATGGATTTAATAAACCAAGTGTTCCCGGAGTGCTTGTACATGGTTTTCATTATTTTCATAAATGACATTCTTATTTACTTCCAGAATGAGGAGGAAAACTTGGAGTATTTGTTAATTATATTGATAATGTTGCAGGATCATCAGTTGTACGCAAAATTGTCGAAATATGAGTTTTGACTTTAGAAAGTGAGATTCTTGGATCATGTTATGATAGGGGAAGGGGTGGTTGTGGATCTCTCAAAGGTTAAGACAATATTGAATTAGGAGTGTGCTAAGAATGTTTTAGAGATTCAGAGTTTCTTGCGACTGGTAGGTTACTACATGAGATTCATGAAGGATTTCTTGATCATAGTATCTCCTATGACCCGCCTTACTTTTAAAAAGGTCTAGTTTGAGTAGGATAATAAGTGTGAGGAGTCATTCGTAAGGCTAAAGGAATTGTTGACGGCATCATATGATACTTCTTCTTTTTCTTTTTGAGGGTAACCTCAACCTATCCTGATTTTACCCTTGAGTTCTTCGGTTTAGTATGGAGCACGCTATAATTGTGCTTAAATGGGCCATTTAATTTGTGATTCCCCTCTTCCTATTGCATGCTATCTTTATGGCTCCAAGGAGCATATTCAGTCTCTGTGCCCTATGTGATTTGTTGTAGATGAAGCAATATGGATCTTATGCATTCGTGATGTCTTACGAGTGCTAGGACTTCTGGTGTTTGAGCTATGCTATTATTTCTTCCTGTTTGAGCATACATTGTATTTGATATTGGTGCATTTCAATTCGTGTTTATGTTAGACTAGCCATTGATTTTTTGGCTAGAAAACATTATTATTTTTGCGTTGATGATATATTCTAGCAGTGAATACGAGATTGGTTAGAGATAATTTATTTTTATTATGATTGGCACAGTATGATGTGGTGTAGAATTTAATTACGGTAGTATGATAAATTTAGCTATTATTAGCTACTATTTTATATGTGATGATTTAGGCGACGGTTGAATGGTAGGGGTAGATGTTATAGATATGGTATTTTATAGGCAATGAGTTTGTCTTTGTTGATAAGTTTGGAGTCATAGTCTTGTTTGGATCGTTTCCTCGGGAATCGATGCTCTTCTAATCAATAGAGAAGTTCGAAGTTTTTGTCTAATATCATTTATGGAGAGATCGGGTTGAAGATAATTCTGAAACCCTATTAAAATGTGTTGGTAACATTATGAATTTAGGAATTGTATCTTACCACCGTATCTTGACCGATTTGTCGTACTATCATTATTTCAATTCAAGCTTTTCTTGTTTGTTGATTTCCCCAATTTAAACTCCTATGTAAAAGGGGTTAAGTTAGAGTAGAACCTAAAATGTGAAGAGTTGTTGCTTCGTCTGGCAGATTTGTTGGTCTCGGTTCTCTATTTTCTCATTCTGGTACGTTGGCATAACTTCATAATGGTTGCTAATTTTGGCGATAAAATTTCCTAACGAGGGGAGGATGTAACATCCCAGAATTTACAAAGGAATAATTTTATTATACAAGTTATAGTATTATCATTTATTTCCTACCAAGGGGTTATTATCGTGGTATGGAGTTTGATATCGTAGAATTGTAGTTTTTGTTGTCATGGCATAGCTTTTGAGGTTGTGGTGGGGTGTAAATTTGAGTTGTCATTGAAATTGTTGAGACTTAGTCCAACTTAATTATTTTATCGTATCCGGAGGTTGTCTGACAGGTCTGAGCCGCCGAACAGTTATTGGACAAATCATACTGAGAGGTTGTTTTTTAGCCAAAGTTAAAAATTTTCCAAGTCTATTTCATTGTGTCCCACGACTGTCCTACGACCCGTCCAATGGGTATCCATCACCGGATGGTCACCGGATGGTCAACTCTGGATCTCCGAATAGAGACAGCATTAGGGTCTACACTTTTTGACCATATATAAAATCAAATGTCACTTTTTCCCCATTTCTTTCACAATTCTGAAAGAGAGAGAGAGAGAGAGGGGAAGTGGTTGTAACATTAAAGTTTCAAGCTATTTTGCGATGATACATCTATCTCGGGCTTTCATTCGTGAAAAATATTTGCATATTCGGAATCCTTATTGTAGAGGCTATATTTTGAGGTTCGAGTCGATTTAAGTTACGGAGATAGATCATTTTTTGGGAGCTTTAAAAGGGGGGTTTGACCTGATTTTCATCTACTATCGGGTATTCCCCAAGTTCATGACTGACATTTTTTGAATCCTTATCACTGGAGCTTCGCATTGGCGTAATTTTCATCATTTCATTTTCTTGGTTACGCTTACTTGATTTTCGTGCCAATCGAATTTAATAAAATAAATTTAGGATATATTTTTCTAACGTATTGTAGACCATTTTCATGTATAGGACAGACGTGATTCGAGTGGGGAAGGTAGATCGATTGGGTGGAACTCGAGAAAGGCTTTTCGGGTTAAAGTATGTGAAGTCTTGTGGGGTTTTTAGAAGCTTTCAAGGTACATGCAGATTTAGAACAATTATATAAATTGGATTCTTTGTATGCATATCAATATGTGTGACATGTTATTTTCAAATTGTTTTCGAGTATAAAAATGTTGTAAATCTAAGCAATATTCACTTCGGTGTTTCCACTTCAGCATTTCCAGTGGCTGCAACTCTCCATCGGTCTTCTTCTTGTCCCCTTTAACCTTTTGGCACGTCAAACACCGTGCCACAAACTGAGCGATATCTCTCTTCAGACTTGGCCACTAGTAAGTACGACGTAGATCATG